>JAZHYW010017917.1:0-239863 GCA_037355805.1 Ixodes ricinus
TCTTAATTATGATATTTCTTGGAAATATAACATTGGTGACGAGGATGGGATGTATGGCTGGCTATCAGCCTTGGCTCAAACTGCCCGAGCGCCGTCGTCTTTATTCACACGGTTCTCCGCACCTCGATACATAGCAGATACTGCTGGTCCAGCGAGGTCTTTTCAAATTAGCTGGTTTTCCAGGACATTGATGTGGCTGCCACCTGCCTAATAAACAGAATCTAACGATCTGAATGAGACAGAAGGCATTCATGCCATAAGTGAAGTCTGTATGGCTTGTATGTGACATTGTTCCTCAGTGCAGGTAGTTATTCCTACTTATTGCGTGTTCGGAAGCACCATGATGGAAAAGTATACTACAATAAAGACAATGTTCGTGACAGATGGGCGACCAGTACGGCAGGTCAAATCATGCAAGTGCAATATTACTTGCAGAGGATCTATGGATACACTGAAACTCACTCCAGGCGGTATGCTCGAAATTTTGTCAGAAAACTACAAGTTGCCATACTACCAGCGACTAATTTGTGTGCTGTGACAAAAATTGTAAATCACCCCAAATAAGACCAATAAACTCACCCGTTTTGCCTTCAACATTTTGATGATCTCGAGAGAAGTCTTTATCTCAG
The DNA here is from genome assembly GCA_037355805.1 of Ixodes ricinus. Lineage (NCBI taxonomy): Eukaryota > Metazoa > Arthropoda > Arachnida > Ixodida > Ixodidae > Ixodes > Ixodes ricinus. The sequence goes on from JAZHYW010017917.1 coordinate 630, forward strand.
GAATCTGGCTTTTTAACCTGAAAGTACAAAGCTGATAAATAAAACCTCTACGCTACCTAAACAAAGGCGATGGTTGCGAAGGTAAAAGTTGATTAGTGCTAGTTAAGAGGCGAAGCAGTCCCCGAGACCATCATTTTCTGACGCCACGGGGTTGATCAGAGAGACAATGAAAACAAACAAGACAACAAACCGTTGTATAATCGTTCATAAAGTTATCGCAACCTTCAGGTTGAGTAGTTGCCCCTACACGTCGGGCAGAACGCTTACCTTTGCTTCTTCTGCATGAGGTTCAGCTCCATGAACTTGTATTTACTGTGCTGTTCGTCGAGGTTCTTCAAGCCGGCCTCGATGGTTGGATTTTCTTCTCGGGACATGAACTCGTCCATGTTGTCCTAGCACAGCATAATCACAGAGCAAGGGAGTCATCGATATTGAAAGAATCGGTGCCAGTCAAATCCCAGGTGGGATTACAACGAACTCCTTTTTGTGCGAATGACAATCATCACGTGCTGGACTTACCAGGCATTCGGCTTTTGGAATTCCGGCGTGAACGAGCTTCTTGACCGCCTTATCGGCATCGTTTAACTCTGTCATTATGAGATCCTACCTCGCTAAGAAGTTTACCTACAAATATGGAAATTGGAAACGCTAAGGCGTGGTATTATCAGCTAAAACTTGAAACCTAGCAGTGGAGGAGGAGAGCGTGAACTCACTCAAACTTGGTCGGCGAACAAATCGAACAAAAACCGACAAACGCGCCCTCTCGCGATAACAAAGCGCAGGAAAAAATGATTCACACAGAACACATGCTTGAAAAGTTGTTAAAATCGTGAATGAATAGAATATACAATCTATTATTCAACTAAGTAATGTTCATTTACTGTGAAGTGTAAAACAAAAATACAAAACGAAACCGAAACTACCCCTTCAACCATTTCCGAGCCTTGAGCGTGCGATCAGGTACATAGTTATTACAACAGACGTGGCCTCCGTACGACTTGAAGCATCCTTCGAAAGAACGTACCGCATTCTGCTTCATTGGCGAGTGCAGAGCATTATGTTATTTTAAACAATACATTTTATAACGATTTAAAAAAAAATGTTTTTAATATTTGACAATTGAATGCATATTATGCTTGTAATGTCCTTCACTCTTTCAAACTTCACAATATAAAATTAATAATTTAGGAGTCGGCCAGCAGCTGACTTTATCCAAGGTATGCTGCGACATTTTCGAGTGATCTAAATGGGTATACATCGTTTCAGCTTGGGTCCAAACGCAGCCGATGCTACAAGCGCGAGCTCCGGTCTTCCAGCGTCCCTGCCAAGCACGCGCGCTCGTGCAGTACAGGCACTGTTCAGGGCCACACGCTCGTGCTTGTAGCGTCGGCTGCGTCTGGACCCAAGCTGAAACGAAGTATAGAGACTTCAGTACCATATCCATCTTTTTAAGGCTAGGGGATCGGTGGCCGAGTGGGCCAGCGCACACCAGCTCGGAGCACGTGGAGCGAAAGCTCGAGCTGCAGAACGCAGGGATCCTGGGTTCAACATCCACCCCTGCCCGTTTTGATCTGGATGAGCACCGTACTGGCGTGCGGTCGTGTGTCACTACTGCGTGTTAGCGGTCGTACCGCACTGGCTAAATTACTCATCTACATCCGAGACACCAGACGCCCACTGAGGCAGACTAATTTCCGGCTGTATAAACAATAAACATACACACAACAATTTGCTTTGGCTCTTCTTGGGGATCAGAAAACAATTAAAAGCATGCAATAATTTAAGTGACTTTACCCAGGACTGGAGCCATACTACAGGACGACACAAACACAGGTCCCATTGTGTCATGTATCGGTGCTTCCTTGACAGAGTCACCTTGCAGTGGCAGTCCGACCCAGTCAATCTGCTGTAACAGCTAGCTTATTTGCCAGAAGAAAAGAATATTTTTATTACTACCACAATAAGCTTTATTTAGTGGGCAGCTCAGATAAATTGCAACCAGGTATTTGAAAGAGCTTCTCTGTGCGCTTCATGACTATTGCACTAGCACCCAGGAATTGTTATAAAAAATACTTAAAAAAACATAGGGTAACGACAAAGCATTAGTCCTTGGCATTCTTGTACCACAGCCTGAACTGTCCCAGCAACTTCTCCATGTTCAGCTGCTCCTTCAGCTGCTCTTCAGTCAGAAGTGTGGGATCAGCCTGCTGCAGACCAACATAAAATTTGTCGAAACGCCGCACCTCTTCTCTAGCGCTCAACAACTTGTTCTCTTTGGCAGAATATTTCTGATGGATGGTATCCTGATGAGCCACGAACTGGGCATGCAGTCTCTGTTCTTCCTGCTGGTAGTACCTGAAGTCCCAAGGGGTAGTGTTAGCTCTACGGTGGTTGCGGTGGTGTGATCCGTGGCCTTGCTGAAAGTCGCCCCGACGCTGATTTTGGTGAATGCTAGACTGAAGCTGGCCCAAGTTCAACTCAAGGTCCTGCCGGGCCTTCTGAAAATCCTGGCTTCGTTTCCTTTGAAGAGCCTTCAGTTTCAGGTCGAAAACATCGGTGTCCATGCGCTGTCGTTTCGCTGGTCTGTGGCTGCAGTTACGTGAAGCCTTGCGCTTGTGATGTTTCGGCACTGGAGTGTTTCTGGTGCCTTGCGCTCCCAGAATCTGTTGCCTGTAATGGAAGGTGGTAAGTTCACTGTGTGGATTTGGGATCGTAGAGTTATGCCAGACGTTTCGGACGGCCTCGTATCGTTCCTCGTCTGTGCTCAGCTGCCGCAACCTCTCCCATTCAGGATTCTCGTTGTCATTGTTTTCTTCAGGGTCCTCGCTCATGAAGGGAGCATGCCTCGAGGCTGTAGGAGCACTGGTCTGTGGCTTCTGGCCTGGTTGTTCAAGATCAAGCCTCTGAAAAGCACTTGCCGCTTTACTTGTACCTGGTTGCGAGTCGTGAAGGTGCGAAATAACAAACGACGATGGTGCCCGATGTTTGGAAAACTGAGCACCGGCTATGTCGGTCACACTTTTGCATTTACCCTCGCTTACAGTGCTGCTGCACCCAGCAACAGTTGCCGCACTGTTCCTTATATTGTTAATCTTTTGCCTCAAGTCCAAGCCCTCCTCACTGTCAAGTTGGTCCACAGTGTGATGGAACACACCAGCTACAGCACTTTCTTGAGGATCAGGGTCTTCAGCGGCGGGGCTAGAGTTTACTAGAGTCGTGTCTTGTTCAGGTAGGTCTTCTACAATAATAGTTCGATCTTCCTTATCGATATCAAGGAGGAGTGTGTCCGTGGACTTTACGGAACATGCAGGCGAGTCTTGCTCCTTTGCTTCACATGATACTGCTGGGGTCTTGCCTCCACTCTCATCAAGCTCATCAGTAACAGCGAGCAGCATATTTTCGTTTTCTTCTGCAGAACTAAGGTCAATGTCTTCAATGTCCTCAGGCTCAGAGTGCTCGTCGAGCACCACTGTGCTAGAGTCACTATCCACATCGGAACAAACTGCTTCAGGATCTTCTGGGGGACCAAGCTCAACTTCTTCAGCCTGTGCCACAGGCTCGGAGTCCTCGCCCAGGATAAATCTGCTGGAGTTACTGTCCTTGTTGGCGCAAACAGCACCGACAGCAGTGCAGTCGTTTTTGACCGAATCCAAAATGCCAGTGAAAAACACAGGGCTGTGCCTGTAACTAAGATGCTGAGATGTAGGAATATCGGCAACAATGTCATTCTTGTCATCCGAAGCTGGCGGATCAGGCACATTTTCAGCAGTGCCAGTACTGTTTGAGGCATGAGCTGTAAAGTCATCGCATGATTGTGTCGTATGGGGGGCATCTTGACGGAACTCACTGTCTTCACAAGTTTGGAGAACACCAGGAGAGGAGGCTCTAGGGAAATGGGGAACATCCTGTAGAGAAGCATCTTTATGTCCCTTGCTGTCAACTAAGGGCAGGCCTGAATGGTTCTCGTAAAACTCAGTAGACCCAAGGAGAGGAACTGAACCACCATCATTCACATTTCTGGAGCATTCTGGAGAATTTTCACAGTTTTGGGGGATTCCAACAAAGGAGGGAATGACAAGAGGAGGTGAAGCACACAGAAGACGATCCTCGTCGCTGGTGTAATTAAAAAGTCTGAGTAGTGGCGAGCTTGCATGTGCCTGGTTAACCATAAGACCTCCAGGAGTGGTGAGAGAAAGGGGACAGTCCAGCAGAAGATCTTCATTGTTGGTCGCAGTTTCTGGCGAGTCTGGAGAATCGCACAAAAGAACATTCTCGTCACCATCCTCATTTGCAAGTGTGAACAGTAACGAGCTCTCATGTGCCTGAGTAGCCTGAAGGCCACTAGAAATAATGAGAGGCTCACAAATATCTAAAAGGGCATCCTCATTGCTGTCCTCAGTGCTGGGAGAGCCTGGAGGATGGCAGAAAATCTGAGGTGCATCAAGAGGACGAATGGGACGAATGGAGGGGGATGACCATTGTCACCGTCCTCGTTCACAATCCATGGAGAGGCTCGCGTGATCTTCGGAAGTTCTGGAGCCTCAAGATGAGAAGAACTGATGAAGGGAAGAGTACCATCTAGAGGTACAGAACCTTCGTCACTGTCTTTGTCAGCAGCTCTGACAAAGTCTAGCATATCAGACACACCATCGGCCCCATCATCTGCAGCAGAAAGGCCGACGCTCTGTTCAACTGAAGGACTCGAAGAGGATTTAAAGAATGTTCCGTATTGTTCAATGAAACTATCCAGAGTGTCAAGAAGCGAGGAGTTGTCTTCATTTGTCTGGTCACCTGGGCTGGACCAGCTGTCTCCAGTAGCAATAGGCGTGCTGCACACCCTGCGAGCAACAGTCCTGCGGCTTGGTGTGCCAAAGGGAGTGCTGAGGTCCAGCATAGAAGGATCCGGGTTCATGGCTGATGCCGGCACCAGGTCGGATGCACCTGTTCAACAGTGAAAAATAGAACTTCTTACTCCACTGTAAAGTGACCAATTCTGGCTGATCGAATTAGCTATAGGGATGTAGAAGCATGTCTGTAAAATATAAACGTGCATGTAAAGGCAAATGTGATGTGACAATTTATTTGCTGCAAAAAAATCAGGCAAGGTTTGATGTACATAGCATATTATAACAAAAAACCAGTATAATTAAAGGGAAAAACTTCCGCATACAAAAACAAAAGAGACCGTCAAGAAACATACAGAAACATCCACACACAAGCTTCAATCCAGAGGACAGAATAATAACAATTCACAAGCTGATTTGCATTTTATTTTATCTGCAATTTTTACTATATTGGGGTGCAATCCGTTCCAGTCTGAAATGGCAAGCTGTAATGGGGAGTTGCGAAATCGGTTGGTACGACTGTTATATAGGTGATAACGTGATGAGAATGATTGAGCCTAGGAAAGATGCGATGAGCAGAAAGTAGTAACCACTCTTTGGGGGACGCATTAAGATAATAAATGTTGTGAACGAATGAAAGACGGGAACCTTTATGTCATAGTATCTAATGAAGGTAAATTAGCTCTCAGTTTTAGTGCTGATAAGCTCGTGTATGATGAATATTCTCTAAATATAAAGTGCACTCCTTATTCTGTATAGTTTAGTGGTGAGGTAATCCTGGCATACTCAGGTTGTGATCTGACAAATGATTTAAGAGCAAGCAGTCAAGGATAATTTTGAGGTGCTAAATGATATTGTCGCCTGATGAACCCGAATGATCTACTTGCCTGGTTTACGATGTAATGAATGTGATCTTGCCAACAACGACAGTTGAGAAAAAAATAATGATATTTGTGTTTATTTACTTTATCCTTAATTATGTAGTTGGAATTAAGTGTGGTTTCACGTGTTGATATACTACATTTAGTTTTATTTACGTTTATGTGCATCTGCCACTTCCTACGCTGCTAGGCAATATTGTTCAGGTCACTCTGCAGTATCACAGTATAATTTATGTTTACAATCTTTTCATACCAGGGGTGCAGCCGAGGGGGGGGGGGGCTTAGACTCCCCCCCCCCCAAATTCAGCCGGCCCTATAATATACACATGCATTTTGACCCTATCCCCCTCTCCACACCGTAAGTCATGGACATCCCGGACATCCCAGCCATCCCAGCCATCTCAGCCCCAGCCCCCCCCCCCAACCCGAAAAAAATTCCTGGCTATGCCACTGTTTCCTACAGTTGTACATAATCGTCTGCTTAGAACCTAATTGATGAAGACAAGTCGATAGGGAGGTTGAGGGGGTGGTAAGGTACTGAAGTGTCCAGCACTGTTCTCATAATGAAATCCCATTAGAGCGACAAACAGAAACAAACGACAGCGACAAGCCTGCAACCCAAGGCGTTTAGTCGTTCGCCGTGTTCGTGAACCTGCCAAAGATACCCTCCCGTACATGATGCTCGTGTCTGAGCATAGCCTCCTTTATTCTATACAAAGCCTGTCAAATCGCTAAAGACTCTGGTTTGAGGCTTGTCACTGTCGATGTTTGTCGCTCTAGTGGGACTCGCGCATTACACGAGTACCACTTCGTCGTAAGTTGCATTGAACGTCCGTTCAGGAATAGAACAGCGCGGCAGGAGAGGCGAAATCAGATTATCGGCAATTATTTTTGCTTACAGTGCGCAGATAAATAGGAAAACACAGGCATCAAAGCGCGATTCTGTTCTTCAATGTCACCATGGCAACAACACACAAAAAGTACATGACAAAAAAAATTGCAGTGCACTAATCGCAGGTAACATAAACATGCACGTACTACATTCGAGGAACACGCAATAACTAGAGCAATCAGGTTGCTACCGGTTCCCGAAAAAGCCTGTGTCTCCGAAGGAACACACGTTTACGGCATGCACAGAGTAACTAGGTCCACGATAAAGCTGGCGTCCGAGACGTGCCCTGGTTCAACCGCCACAGCTCGTTCAACGCGCGCTTACGCCATTCTAGTCAATTAACAGCGTCTTCATAAACAAAAAAGAAAGCGTCTTACCTTGCTACACAGTCCGTCACGTAAGGCACCACATGGAAATTAAGCACAGTGGACAACAGCGCATTGCCGCGTTACGAAAGCAGACGTAGCCAGCTACACAAGAAGGAAACCGCGAATCTGCACACAATCTATTAGCCAATGGTTGCGCAAATCACCGTTGAGTCGTTGAGTTTGAGAGTTGAGTTGCGCGCGGGGAGCTGCGCACGGGCACGCGCCGCGCGCAACAGGATATCTCCTCGTCTTTTTTTTTTTTTTTTTAGGTTTTATTTTCCTTCGTTTTTGTTTACTTTCTCCCTCTCTCTTCCTCTCTTCCTGGCTCCACGCTCCAGGGTGTCCAGAAATCAGGCGGCGGTAAATAACTCCTTCTTTTTTTCTTTTATTGTTTTTGCTTTGTATTTTAGATTTTTTTTTCTTTCTCTCGACTCATTCTCGTGCGCGGCGAAGGTTTGTCACCTGGAGGCTCCTACTTTTAGGCTTGGCCAGCTTGTTTGCTCGACTGCTTTGCCTTTTCCAGGAAATCGTTTGTGCCCCTTGAAGGTCAAGTTAAACACTCTTTTTCTATTAAATTTTTGTTTTCGTACACACAGATACAAAAAAAAAGTGGGGCCTTTGGGGGAAGAAGGAAAGGGGGGGGGCGATTGTGGTGCTTTTGTTGTTGCCGTGCAAACAGAAAGATTGGGGAAAGATTTTGGGGAAGGACGAGGAACGAGACGACACTTGACACGCGGCAGCTTGGAAAGGCTAGGAAGAGCTGATGAGGATTGATGTGGTGTCGGCGACTTAAAAGAGGGAAGCGCCTTTGGTGCCCACGAATGCCTTCGGTGATATTGCGCGTGCTGGCGGCAAGCTGCCACACGACTTTGCAGCGTGCATTCCGCATGGAGTTTTAACAAAGGCGTTCTGTTCGTACGTCCAGTGATATTTGGCGTCGGAAAAGCTTACGTTGCTGCTTGGAACGTTTAATTTTTTTGTCACGCGCTCTTTTGAGCGCGAGCTCAGAAGGAACTTTTTATTGCAAGAGGCGAAAGGCGTGCAGGAGAGCTGATTAGGAAACATAGTAGTTAACCTAAACATTGAGAAATAAAATACGAATAAGACGACACAAAATATCAAACACAGCTGGCTTTATACGCGCTAGCAGTCTACGAGGAAAGGGTAGGGAAGACAAAGTACGTACAGGCGCAAAGTTGGAGCGGTGGACGTTACAAATTGTAGAAAGACCTATCACAAGTTCGAAGAAGTTTTAAAGGGGGTTTCCGGTGACGTAGTCTTGCATGTGTCAAGGAACTCGTGTACAAAATTCCGTTCGATTGCGGCCTCTGCAACATGGGCCAGACTAAAGTAACTTCAAGCCAAACAAATCGCAAAAAAAAAGTGGGAAATTGATTTGTTTTACAACATCTGTACTCCAAACATATTGCTGAACGTAATGCACTATATTCATTTGTAATTTTTTTTTGTCAAGAGGTGGGTGGAAAGGGGAGAAGTGCTGTCTTTTGCTCGGTTCACATAGCCTTGATGGAGATCACCATGACGGGTGGTTTGGCGGACGGTGTCTGCTGTTCGCACGGTAGTTAGAAAGTAGTCTGCCTACCTGAGTTCCGTCAAAACTTTGCGGCTTCATTTCCTTTGTCTCCCCTCTTTCCTGTCCATAATAACGGCCATATATTTCTGTTCTCTCGCGAACAAACCCAGCTGCGTTCGAGGTTTTGTGGCGTCTTGTCCGTTATTTCACTTCTCCGTGTTTCGGGGTTTGGATTACGATGTCCACTGGGAAGAACGTCCCTCTCAATGGTGAGGTATATTCGCCTTGCGTTTCGAAGGCTCGACTTCAGGAGTCCGGACTGGCTCTACAACAGAGGACCTCGCATGATTATTCGGTATTACAAAATAAAAGATAGCCATATTTGTAGCCAAGCCGCAAAGCGCCGGCCTTGATGTCGGAGATTACCGATGTCCCCTACAACGTCCCTACTGCTCCTGCGTTGGCTCCACTTACGCAAAGTCGTCCCACGTGATTAACCCGCTAGTGAACGGTGACGTAGTCACGTGAGAGATTTCTTAAAGGTGGCGCGCTTTCTTTAAAGCTGGGAAACATGAGACGCGCAAAGGCTGCCTAAAGTCCCTTCATGTTTTAAGCGTAGCGCAAGGTATGTCGATGCAAGAGGCACGTGCAACGTGCGACCCTTGGGTAGATCATGAGGGCACAGCGCAGCACTGAGCTAGATTTCAGACGCCATGTTCTTCCCAAAAGTGGCGCGCGGGACGTGTCTGGGGAATTTCCACAACAGTGATTGGCGCCACTTTTCCCCAGGATAGAAGGGCTACCTCGATGAAATCGACACGATAGGATGTTTCTCAACACTTTTGTAGTGGAGGGTTTGCACGCGAATTAATGTGTAAAATGTTACCCAATTACCGAATTAATTTGCGTTAAATAACCAGCGTAACACCTCCCCCTCCCCCCCCCCCCCCAAAAAAAAAAAGAAAACTGTAGAGCCCTTCCACTTTACGTGAAGATGGAGGACCAGTGAAGCTGTTATCTTTATGACGTCTAAAACGATGCCTAGAGGATGACGTCTAGGGCGACCTCAAGGACGGCTTCTAGGACGACCTCGAGGACGACGCCTAGGCCGACCTCAGGGCCAACGTCGAGGACGACCTCGAGGACAACGTCTAGGACGACTTCTAGGACGTCCTTGAGGACGACGTCTAGGACGACTTCAAGGGTGACTTCTAGGACGACCTCGAGGACAACCTCTCGGACGACCTCTGTGACGACTTCTAGGACGACGCCTAGAGAAATTCAGCCTAGGTTGCCGCCATCTGTGAGCGATAAAGGCAACCAGACAACCGGCAAGCCGGTTGTCTGGTTGCCGCCGTCGCTTATAGATGGCGGTAGCTGTCTTAAGTTTTGTGTCGACACGCCGCATGTCAGCGGACACGATACTGGAAAAACTAGCCGCAGTATAGTGTCTTTTTTTTACACTCAAAATTAATAGCTTTTCGCTGTGAAAACAAAAAAGAAAAAGAAAAAGACTTAATTTATGGGGTTTTTTGACGCCACATTAGCCACCAATCTTCCGTACCATACTCCTGTGCCTGTAGTACCTCGTGTAGCATGAATTTGGCCCCGCCTAACTTGTTCTTCTCGTGCCGAGAAAAACGGGCACAGGAGCATGCATGTGACGTCAATGCAAGCCATATATTGAGCGAGTGAATATATTTTGTTTTTGCTACTTACCACACTGGCTAATTGAAACAAATGAATTAGGTAATATTTTGCGGGGCCATGACGGGGGGATCACGTGCAAGGCGAAACTCATTGGGAATTTTAGCAGGTCGTTCCGATAACTCCCATAACGATATACGCGATAGCCAGTCACGCAGCACCAAAAGTGCATCGTCACCGCACTCGTTGTCTCGGCAGTTGAAACCAGTCACGCACACTGAGTGCGCCGTGATCCTGCGGCTTTTTTTCCGCGCGTGATTGGTTTAGTTGTTGATAGCCAGCACGCAAAGAAAACGAGCACCATGACTATGCCCTTTTGGTGCTGCTTGAACCGCTTCATCGAATCGCAGCAGCAGCTGCAATCGGACTCCCAAATGACACCAAGACCAGGCATAAAGCTCCCAATACTGCGTTGTTCCACACCCGTTAGTAACGTGCACCAGCTCTTTTTTTAATGTTTTGGCGCAGGTTAGTTGAAGAAACTAGCGGACACACTCTGTCGTTACAAACGAAAACAAAGTATTTGTTTTGCGTGTCTATTGTCGAACGCTTTCCAAACTTTGCCCACTCCTCGAAGCCCTGTACTTTTAGGAAGGAAATGTTCGGTACACTTAATTAAGAGGAAGGGAAAGGAAGAGAGAGAGAGAGAGATAGAGAGAGAAAGACTTGACCGAGATGTAGGAAACGACTTTTCTGGTCCCGACAGCCTCGTAATGGACATTACAGAGGTCGCAACTGAAGCGTAGTGCAAAAATCTTCGAGCAACGACTCATTTATTATATACAAGCCGCTGGGTCCTCTAAGCTGAGAGTGCGGCGCACGCTCTCGCAGGAACCAAACACCCACTCCCCCTTTTCATCGCATATGACCCCCGCTCTCTGCGCGTGGGTACGGGCGCTCGGAGTTGTGACGTCACAGATTCTCGACGAGTGGGCCGACCTGAGAGGAAGGCTTCTCCGCAACACATGCTCTCTTTTTTTTTTTCTTAAATGTATTTTCCCAAAGACGCCAAGCGGCGCATGCTCCGGCCTTTTTTTGTTTTTGTTTTTAGCTTTCTCCGAGCCCAGGATCTCCCGGGGCAGTTGCGCAATGGACAATTTTTGCCTCCTTTGCGCACGGCGGCTTGCACAAGTGTCGCGGCGGGAGTACGCGAACTGCTCTAACCGTCTCTTTTGTCTTTTGTGTTTGGTGTGCGTGGCGGTTTACGCGTGGTGGTTGTCAAGTTACGGGCGGCTTTCGGGCTAGCCATGTCTCATAAATGCTGTGTCCCTGGGTGCCATGGGAACTATGAAACGTCGTCGAAGAAAGTGTCTGTGTTTAAGTTCCCGGAGGATGAAGAACTGCGAAAAGTATAAGTGCGGGCGATTCCTCGGAAAAACCTGGTTCTATCGACGCATACCAGGGTGAGAACTCTGATGTCTTTTCCCCTTTTTTTTTAATTATTAAGTTTATTTCGTTGAATTTTACGCTGACGGGCAGCGAAGGCGACAAGCACAAGCTAGTTCTCGCTTTTAATTTTAGAAACGTATATTTGTAGCGCAAGCTCCCGTTTTCAAAACCACGCTCATAAGCCTGTAGCCTTCGCTCTATGCCCCCTTCTTGTTCCTACATCTGTGGCGCGTATTATTAAAGGAATCAATGAAATCGTCGAGAAATCGGAATCTGAAGGAAATTTTACCATGGACGCCGAACAAAGGAACGCGACTCAGAGACGACTTTCAAGAACCAGTGACTTCTGCAGAGGACGATCCCAATGTGCATTTTTTGTGCAGTCTTTTTGACTGGCTGGACGCCTGGCTTGACGTATGGGAGAGCGAGAACCTTACCAGTGGCACGCTAACCAAGGAGACTCACGGAGCACTCCGTCAAACAACCCGTGCACTTGTACAGATCACCGAATACTGCTTCACTGAACTCGGGCTGAACTATGTCCTGCTGAGAAAGATTCAGGCTGATAGCTTGGAAGACCGTTTCGGGAAGTACAGGCAGCTTGCTGGCTCGCAATGTCACGTATCTATAAGGCAGCTTTATGAAGGTGAAAATTAGTTGCGACTGCAGAGTACGTTGCCGACAATCCTGTATGAAGACGAGCGATGGGAGGAGGAGCTTGAAAAACAAGTAGACACGCCACGGCCCAGCTGCAACATAGTATAGTTACAGGAGAGACAGTGTCACAAGCGATAAATTAGACCCTCCCAGTCCTAGTCTCCGTGGCAGGGACCAGGGTACACAGTTTATGCCGCTTTGAAAAAGCCGAAATGTCAAAAATACAGGGCGGCGCTTACCGAAGAAGATAAGACGGCAACAGTTTCACTTGCGCAGGAGAACTACTTTCTTGTCAAGCAATTGGATCGAGGGGGCTCCTTTATTCAACTATGTTCGCCGTTAATGCCATGACACACAATTACGTTGTTGCTCAAGAACTCTCCAAGCAGGCAGAGTGTCTGAAGGTTCCGATCCAGCCTCAGTTCGTCAGCGAGCTTACAATGGAACTGCTGTCTACCAACGAGACTTCTGACTTCGACGCATGTGAAGAAGGACACACAAGTGAGCTCGTGCTGAAGAACTTGTTCTGGTGCAGCACGAACATTGTGCTGAAAAACTATTGTAGAAAGGTGAACGAAAAGCTTATGAGGCTAATCGCAAGTCAAAGAAAAGAAAATGTGAAACCCTAAAATATAAATAATTATTTTATATTCAGTGCAACAGTTGTCATAGCATTATTATTTTTTACATTGCCGTACATGTGCTGTGTCTTAGTGTCGCGAAAGCTACAGAGCGGCATCTAAGTTGCTTGTGTTTGAATTGTGTCAAGATGGATACAAGAAGAAAGTATGGATACACGAGAATATACAATTTGAAGCTTTCAAAGGTAAGAGAACTTATATTCACAGCATCTATTCGTAGTGTGAATGATCGCGGGTAGATGTGTGCATGAAGCTCTCACAGCTGCATGTGTCCCATACTTAAAATTATGCTTTAAGTTTGCCTGCACTCGGTTAAATCAAAACTTGTGTACTTTGATCTAGGCGGCGTCTTTGCCTCTTTTTTGTGTCTTTTCTCCGTTTAATTTTTCGTCTTCGTGTCTCAGTTTCAGAGTAATTGCTTTATGAAAAACATTCCCCAGTTCGCCTGCAGTTTTGTTTTTATTATCATATCTGTACTTCTGGTAAAAAATACATTTCAACACATTACATTTTTTCGTGCTCCAAAAGTCCACATTTTTTAAAAATAATCTTCTTTTCATTAGCTTCACATACGAATTCAGTAACCGCACATGTCATCGCCAACGTGATTGCTTCTGTTATGCATTTTGGCGGGTTCCATCGCTTACAATAACGTTTCAGGGCATTTATTTTTTGTTTGTTTGTGTCTTCAAACTCCTAGAGATAATTAAAGCACCCAAGATTTGGATGCCTAAAACGAAAACCCATCTCTCTCAAAACGTCGTTAACCTTGTTCTTTCATATCATAACAATAATTGTACGTCCTAATTATGCTGCCCGTGTAACAAAATACGTTTCCCAGTCATACAGATATTTATAAATCCTTTTTTACCAATTAAAAAACGTTTGGGTCAATAAAAAATGCCATTCTACGTCGGTAACTCTATGCGCGACGCGTTCAGCGCAGCGCATTTCCGCGGCGCTCGCCAGCCGACTCGTGTGACGTCACCGGAGGAGCGCTGCGGCCTTCAGCTCTAGGTGGTGTTGGTACGGGCGGGAGCGCGGTCACGTGGCGAGAGAGATGCGTGAATCGTCCAGCGCACTCTCACTTCAGGCCTGAACGGAGTGTACTCAAACAACGTGCTCGGTCTCACAACAGAGACAAGGGCCCGTACGCGATGCTGGCTGCGGGGTGCCACGCAGACTTGCCAATACTACATAGAAGAGAAGGCCTGCTTATGACGTCATCGTTAGTGGACCCTCGACTCGCCCCAAGAGGCAAACACGCCGAAGGTCGGCGAGATACGACGCAAAGCGGCAGAGGCGTCCGCATTGGCGTCGCCGCGTGAGACGCTTCCAGACGCGCTGGCGGCAATGCTGACGGACGCTAGGCGGCACTGCCTCAATCCACTTGTGATGACGTATGAGGGACAAAGGCGCCGGCCTTTTCTTCTCGGTGGTATTGGGCTTGGCAGGACCGACGGCGACATAATGAATGAATATGTCCCCGGCACCTGTCGCTCGCAGGGCGCCGCCACGATAACCCCTGCCGGGAGGGAGACTGCCTGCAGTATAAATACCGCTGTAAATCACGCGCCATAATGTGCACGCGATCCCCTCTCCCGCCGGCCCTACTGCATCGTCGGAGCGTTGCCATGCGCTTCCTTGCGTCGTGATCGCTGGCGGGTTGTTTTGACGCGAGAAGACACAGCCTCGAGTTCTTGGGAGAGTTGACGTTTTGTCAACTTGGGTGTTTCCTTTTTATACAAAATGTGTGCATGTCCTAGATTAGAGAAAGTACGCGAAAGCTCATTTATAGACCTTCTGTCGGATAAACCGACCTCTCCAAGTGTTCGGCCCATGCGTGACGCCGACTTTATAGTTTCTCCGGATGCCGGCGTCAGTTCTAGAGATGGCTCGTGCCGTCTCATGCTCTGCACGCGCAGCAGAGCTTCAGCGAAGTTGTCCCACCTGCAGAAAGACAAAAGTTCCCTCGATGCAATGCGGCAGCAGTGGAGTATGAAATCCCTTGTTTTTCCGAAGGCACCCCCTGAATTCGCAGCCACTCCTCTATTCTCAATGCCCGCCTAACCCTCCCCCCCCCCCCCCCCCATAATTTTAATTCCTAGGAAACCCCTGCCGGGAACGTAGGTGCACGCGCTGGCCTTCGTAGCAGTAACTGTTCAAAAGCAAGCATAGGCACTTGGCATGTGCGTTCCTCAACGTTGATTGTTTACTTCGAATCTTAGGAAAGGCGAGCGCGTGCAGCTCGGGTACTCATGTTCAACCACGGCCGGACTGAAGCGCTCTCTCTTTCTCTTCTTACGGCCTTTGCAATCGCCCGGGAGTCAATGGCAATTTTTCTCCGTATGTAGTTCACTTGCTTGCCGCCAGGGGCGCAACCACCTCACCCCACTTCACCCCACTCGGAGAGTCCCTTCGAGCTGCTTTGCGCTGGTGTTCGAGCTTCGTAGGTTGTTGTTTTGGCAACGGTTCCTCAGAATACTTCTGATTAACCATGCAAAGACGGTCACGGACAGAAACGAAAAATCAGCTGGATATGTGCACAAGCCCTTGAGGAAGCACTTTAAGGCTGTAATATGCACTGTGCGAAAATTGTACAGACTACTACACCCTCATCTAGAGCAGCTGACCTACTTCATGTGCGGCCTATGAAATGATGATGCAGACCACGGCAATAGATAGATTGGGCCTGCTTACATTTCACGAGAGTGTACGAATTATTTATCATTTAAAGTTCTTCCACGTAGAAGGGGTCCGTTTCCTCCTGTTCTTGAGTTGCAACAGAAGCCCTGGAGGTAAAGACGAGTAAAGTTTTTCCGCAATTGCATTCGCTGTCTCTACTTACTCCTTTTTACTCCCGAATCTCTCGGAGATGTGCGTCAAATATTCACCGTTTTGGGCTCATCAGAAGCGCATTAGATAGTGGCTGAGGGTCTAAACGTAAGGATCAGGTGTCAAAGGCTATAAAAATCTCGGCCGCAAGTTGCGACAGCGCTGAGATACACTGTCAGACGCGCTCTGTGCAAACGGCAAAGGGTAGCCCAGGGGTGAGGTGACAGCGCCCCCGCGAATTGCGGCGGGAGGTGGCGATTGCCCCAATTGCAAAGGCCGTAAGAAGAGAAAGAGAGCGCGCGCTTCCAGTCCGGCCGTGGTTCAACTTCCCAACAATATCTCCGGTGCTTCGGTCAATAGACCGATCTCATCAAGCGTTCCACGCATGCGTGACGCCGCCATAACTGTAGTTCGTAGGAGGAAAACGCCAGTTCACGAGATAGCTCATGCCGCCTCGTGCTCTGCTCGCGCAGACCTCCAGCAGGGTTGTCGCGCGTGCAGAAAGACTACAGCTCCCACGATGCATGTCGGCAGTGGTGGCGTATTCGAACTAGCTGGTAAGATCGGTCTATTAGCAAAATATCTATTGAAGTACCATTAGTTGACTCGGAAAGTCTTGGCGGAATTAAAAATCCAACCATGTAAGAATCTTAACTAGGTTGCAAATCAACGTATATATATATATTATATATATATATATATATATATATATATATATATATATATATATATATATATATATATATATATATATACTTATAATTAGGGCTGGGCGTCGATTAAAAATTTTAACCCGATTAATCGCCACCCTTTAATCGATTAATTAATCGATTAATCGGTTGCGTTGATTTTTATAAATAATATAATAAAAAGAATGCAACAACTCGGCTTGCCTTTGAAGACTTATTTTACTCTCTGTTACAAGGCGCAAAGGACATTTAGAATTGTTGATACATATACATAGTTCAACGATTCAAAGACTCGCATATTTTTGCTCCAGCTCCGAAGACAAAGAAGTTTGTCCACATTCTCCGACAGGAAGACAAGAAGTCAGAGCTTGGGCGATGCTTTCTTCTTTTCAGAGAAGGGGGCCTCAATCAGAATGCGTTGATTGTTGTCTGCGTTTTGGCGGATGCTCCTCGCTGCAGCGGCGTACATGGGTGCTTCGCTCGTAGGTGATACTGAAGTGAACTTGCGCTTCCACTATACGAAAGCGGCTTCTTGCAGATGATGCAGTGCACTTCCTTTAGTTAAGAACTTCACCGCTGGAATTTACTTTAAACCCAAACTTTCCAGCGAGATTGCCTTTCATACTCGTGAACTCGTCCATTTTTACGGGCCGAATACTGAAACAAGTAACAATGGCGTTGTTAGCTTCACAGCTTGTTTTTCTGCTTGTTTGGTCTTGCCTGGGCAGGATGTGTAATAGATCCTCAACACGTGAAGTTTCGCGGTCGTAAAGGGATCAGTTGCGGGCCCGGTTTGTTCGTCTAGCCTCGGTAGAACTGTAATGTATATCCTCGAACTCGTGACGCTTCGCGAGCGCGAGAACTGAACCTTGCTCATACTAGAGCTCATACTCATAGCACCTGGCTGGGAACAGAAACAGCTCAGCACAGAACGACCGGATGCACGCCACGCAGCGTTTTCCTTAAAGGGGGAGGGGGGCATGAGTCACCCCTAGTTCCGGCAGGTCGTTCACGATAGAGCCATGCGTGAGTCCAGTTGACTTCTTTTTGAGTACCGATTAAAAAACCGATTAATCGGTTAAAAGATTTGATCGCGATTAAAGCCTTAATCGATTAATCGGAAGGTTAATCGATCAACTGCCCAGCCCTACTTATAATATATGCCTCGTAAGAGTGAATACGTCGTCGCCAACGTGATGATGGTCATAGGGGCCGGGACTCTAGAGCTCATGACATATATTGCAAACCGTTTTTCACCTTATCTTCATTTTTAAACGTTTTGCCATTCATAAAATGACCCAGCCGTTAAACAAAACTAAAGTCAGCTGGTGCAAGCACCGGAAATTGTCGCGGATGAGCTAGATTTAGTTTCATAGCAAACTCATTCGAGTTCTGTACCAATATCATTGAAACGCGGGGATGCGCATTGTCTTACCGAGATAAGGTCAAAAGTGTCGTTCGATATTTTATCGACTGTAGAAGTCACGACCTTTATCAAAATACAAAATGTATAAAAATTTTGAGTACTTAAGTTTATTCATAACAGTCAACGTTACTAGAACCACTCGGAGTTGGGAAACCGCCATAGCGACTGCTCTGAAAAAGTGGCACCGATCCGTCCACGAGAGAACCGAGCTAATGGCGATCCCAACGCCGCCATTTCTCCCGCAGCGGCCAGTCGAGGAACTGCACATGACTTGCATTGTCATTGCAATCGGCCATTTTGGGGCCAGAACAGATACTGTGGAGACGGCTTCGAGGTACCGTCGTACCGTCCCCGTCTCCCAGGCGGACGCGCCGCGGATTACTACTAGGTTAATATGCGCCTAGCTCGGAACGCGCTACCTGAAATCACCGCTGAGGCACGGTTGTATAAAAACAATATTAATTGTACTGCAAAACTTGCAAACTAAAGATATTAGAAAACAACACGCGCCCCCCGTTTTGTACTAATCTCCAATAAACGTTACTACAGAAAGAGTTTTTTTCGTTGGTTTTTAGGCAAAAACATGCTTTCTAAAAGCTCAAGCTGACCACAGTTAAGACAAATGTTACAGAGTGGCGCTGTTGTCGTATTTAGCTCCGTCTCGGTGGACGCCAGCGGCCCAGGTTTCAACGGTGAGTTTCCCAACTGAGAGTTCTAGTAACGTTGATAACAGTGTACTATAAAACTTCAAAATATATATATATATATATATATATATATATATATATATATATATATATATATATATATATATATGTATATATATATATATATATATATATATATATATGTATATAGTTTTTTTATTCTTCATTGAGACTTTTTGAATTGGCTAAAATTAAAGAGGTCATTCATAAATAAGTGGCAAAATTCCCACATTTCGTAGCTTCTTGGTCAATGGAGATTCCTTGAGACGGCAGCAGGTTTTAGGGTAGCAACGTGGAACTTTTTACTGACGATTCGTCTCTCTTCGCTTCAGTATTAAAACACAAACATGCACGCGGCATTTGTTGCAGAAACCGTTTGCCGTGCGATTCCTTTGCAGTTATGTTTCTTCCAGCTCGCTGTTCTGCACTTCAAGATTAGTTGTTTTGTACATTGAAGAGTTGGAAATGAGTAGTGCCCGATGTTGAATTGCTGTAATCGGCTCCGAAAAGAATAAGCCCCCGATGTTGCTGTGAAGAGCTGCTTCACATGTCCTGCATCCGAAAATGGTATTGTATGGCAGAGTCTGCACTAGTTTACGAAAGATCAGCGGGATCGGGACCAATGGCTGACTGCAATTCCTGTAGAACAGTTACGGACACCTCGGAAAGCGGACGCTACCCGATTTATAGGCTCCCAGTTGCATTTTGTGCAAAGTGACTACATTGAGTTCGCAAATGTAAAAAAGGGAATTCCATACCATTTGGTACAGCGACGTTTCGTCCAGAAAATATTTTTCCAGTGATAATTGTAAAAGAAGAAATTATAATATCGCAAAATTCTGGCAAAAAAAAAAATCGCACGCCCACACCGGGGATTGAATCTGGGTCCGCTGCGTGCGAAGCGGACATCTTTCCACAGAGCTACTGGGAGATTTTGTTTCTCGTTGAGGCATTTATTTACATCTATTTACTCAATATAAACAGTGTTCAATTTTGCACATATTATGTACAATATATGCAGGTGACGACTTTTTCAGTGACGCAAAACTTTTAAGCAAACGATACGCAAATTGACTAAGATGGTAGGGCACGTGCGTGACCTTACGGAGGTATCTGGCTATGGTAATATTTTTTTCCATGTAGTAGCCTCATGTTATATAATATCGGGCGATTGACGAAGGTTTTTAACCATTTCTTTCCATTCCTTGTCCTCTTGGCATGCAAGTATGCTTTGGCCAACTTGAATTGCTTTGTGCTTAAAATTTACCCAGGAGGGCTCTGCAGCACCTGCTTCAGTATCTACTTTTCGCATCTTACATAAGCTATGAAGTCCTAGTACTAACTAAAACATCCTGGATTGTATCCAGGTTTTTGGCGAAATGTAAATATCGAAAATCTGTTTCAACCCCTTCAAAGTCCTTTTTCAGTGTCCTTCTGAAAACGTCCCCCCCCCCCCAAAAAAAAAAAAAAAAAAAAAAGACAGCGTCTACGGGTCGTTTTTAGATAAGATCGAACAACCATGTCCGGTGACCATTTTTAACTTTTATGAAAAAAATATATTTTTCTGAATTTATGCCCAAAAAAATAAAACCAATTTTTGTTTTCGAAATTTTTTTGTTGTCTTTGCGAAAAAAATTGGTAAGCACGTTCTCAGTCACGTGCACGTTTTGCGTATCGCGCGATGTTAACATTTAGGGCGGCTTCTCCCGAAAAACTGTTCTGGCTACGGGTCTAGAAATATTCACTGACAAATTAGGCATGGGAGGATTGACAAAAAGTATAAATCACCGAGTATTAGGGTAGTTATTTTGTGAAACAACAGTCGCAAACACGGCACATTGCGCAATAACGCTCTAAATAAAAGAATATTTTCCTCCGTATCTATAACGGCTAAGGTCTTCAAACTTCTCCAGTGTGTTGCCCTGTATATTGTTCATCTTTGCGTGAAATATTGTTGTCCTGGTTAGCACAAGAAATTTACAAGAATTGCTCACACAAAAGCATTTAACTAAAAATGCATTATTTTGAAAATCATTAAAAAAAAGGTCATCTTCAACATTCTTTGAACTCTCTAAAATTAACGTTTGTAATATGTACTAACAGAGTCTACAAAAACATAATGCAATATTTGTGTTGCGTTTAGGTTATAAAGCGAGAAATATAGCCAAATTGACGCTAACGCGGTTGCCATAAATGCATCGTGCACATACCGTTCTTCACAATTCCATTATTATTAAAAAGCTTAAAAATGCTACGGGGTGGTCAGGGAAAGACAAATTGACAGCACAGAGGTGGACGGTAGTTCACCTCTGTGCTGTCAATTACATTTGCAGAGGTGTACAAAATAGATTTTCGTACACCGTCCCAAAAATGCCCATGGGCCGGAGCGATCGAGGTGCGCCACCCTGTAACATATGCTTCGCGGTGCCTGTTTCAACAGCCGGCGTATAGTGGCCCGTCTACGCGACGTAAAGGAAGCAACCGGAGCAACTTTGCAAACAGATCAGTGTACAATCTTGGCGGTAACATGATATAGGAGGTAGGGCGCGGCAGAACCTGAACCTGCGCCGCCTGTGAGCGCCAATAGATCCGCCGCCGTGGAGGGTGGCATAACGCGTAGAAAATAAAGATACATAAAAAAGGGAAAAGAATTGCGATTGTATGAGATTGTTTGTAACTTAATTTATAAGACAATGGTTTGGAGAATCGTGAAATCCAATTTGGGTATGCTCATGTGACCTACAAAGGTCACAAGTACACGTCAGCGAGGTGTATATTTTTCGCAAGTTGACATGGCAAGAGTGCCTGTGATTGAGTCGGGGGTCGTGTCAAGCACCAGGCAACGTTGTACAGCCTGACGGCCTACCACGTCGATGATCAAGTCGCCGTCAGAGATGGTTTTCTACTGAACACTAAACTGCCGAACGTGAAACTAATCCACCTCCTTAAAGCTGACGTCAAAGCGTTCAGGGACATGAAAGCAAAGGACTGGAACTCTGTTTCCATTGTGCGTGGAATTCAGTCCTGTCACCTGTGGCATTGCACGCGGTCCGACACTTCGCAACCACAGCTGTTTTAGCAAGAACAGTAGACGCAGAGAAGATATATCTTAAAAGTAAGTGTCCTATGGCTGCGAAAAGCAGATCGAGGTCGCGAGCTTGCGGTGCCACTGAGAAGGAAACGAACAATGATCACTACAGGCAAAACGGGAATAATATGTTCCTCCTCGGAGTGCAAGGAGAGCACCGTGGCCGACTCAGGTCAGCGTCCGGCAGAACGAATTCACGCGACATGCTCCGAATATGCGCACATGATCTTGATTAATTAAACTAGTTTCAATTGTACTACTTTAAAGATGTGTTCTTTCTTATCACCCTTTAAGCCTGGTCGTCAGCAGCCATGCCTCCCCACGAAGGGGAGGCTCCGAAATTCACTGAACCTAGATATCTGTATTTAAATTGCAGACTTGTGCTTCAGACTCACCTAGAATCTTTTGTATGAATTCTTATTTTTCATCAACACCTGTCACAGTGCTTTCTCTCACAGACTTCCTACATTTTTCGACCCCTTGCTTGCCCTTGTTTGAAATCGGCAACGTCAGCTATCTTTCCCTACTCCCGTTACGGCAATTCTGTCTATTTAGAGCCCTGTAAAATAACAATAAAAATAAATATTGCAAAGCATTTTTGAAGAGACAGATAATGAGCCTTGATCTGTGAAAAGTAGAAGAAAAATTAGTGGCCTTCATTCTAAACTGATTTTCCAATTTTTGTAAAATCGGTAACCTGTCGACATTTCAATCTATTTTTTTAGGCAGGTTATCGTTCTCAACGTCAATGACAATTTATGCGAATATAGAACAGACGCGTTCAAATCATTTAAAAAAAGTATTGAATTATCCAGTCTTTTAAGATCCAGATTTAAAAAGCTCTGAATTGCTTCGTAATCGATAATGCATGTTTACGTCCTTTCATTTTACGTAAAGTTTCTGTACAAAAAAAGAAAAAAAAGAAAGATGAATTTTAAGACGACAACAGTTTTTCTTTTGTAAATATCCAGAAGGACTGTTTCACGCGATAACGCAGTCGCAAAGACGAGCGCGTATACCGCCAGCAAAGAGCGGCGGCTTTCAAATTTTTTTTTTTTTCCTCAAGACAAAATATTATTTCTTGCAAGAAAAGTCGGGAATTACGTTTTTGAGGCTGCACAAACAAATAAAAACATATCTTTTGGCAAAAAAAAAAAAAAAAAATATATATATATATATATATATATATATATATATATATATATATATATATATATATATATATATATATATATATATATATATACTGTAAACGACTTAATTCTCGCGGGCTCAAATTTTCGCGGACCGGGCCAATGCTAGAAATTTGAAATTATTCACTTGTAGGGTTCTAATTTTCGCGAATCGAGTGCTTCCGTAGCGTTTACATATTGGCCGAATTGTTCCCGGGACGTATTTTCTGCGAAACTGTAGGCGATTCGCGAAATTCGCAGAAAATTAGGTCCTCGCGATAATTTAGTCGTTTTACAGTATATATATATATATATATATATATATATATATATATACACACGAGGGGGACCCAAAAGGAAACCGACCTAATTCTTTTTTTAAGCAGAGCTTTTTTTGCAGTACACCGCGTTTTGCCGCCAGGAGTTGATAGAGCGAACATTGCTGAGTCATTAGGCAGGCCTAATTCCGTCCTCGAAGAAGGTTAGGACTAGTTGCAGGTGGCTGGAGTTTATAGTGACAAGTGTTTCCTGTGTGGGCGTTGTTTTTGCAATGTCTGATTTCTGTGAACAGCGTGCGATTGATTAAATTCTGTTTTGCCCGGAAAAAGTGGAACAGAAACCATTGTGAACTGTTAAAAACAGCGTACACACCCGACCTTGCCCCGTGCGACTTTTGTTGCTCTAGAATGAAAAAGAGAAATGAAAGGAAAGCGTTTTGCTGACGTTGCTGAGCTTCGAAGAAAAAAACGACGGAGGCGCTGTCAAGCATCACAAAAGATGAATTTAAACAATGTTCGACACAATAGATTAAAAGATTAGACAAGTGTATTAGTGCAAGGCGGACAGTACTTTGAAGCTGAAGGAGATTGAACGTTTGTACTTGAAAATGGGAATAAATAAGTGCCTGCCATAAAATTTAGTTCCCGGTTTCTTTTTTTTTTGGGTCCCCCCTCACGTCGTATATATATATATCTTGACCGGACATGGTCGTTCGATCTCTATCCGAAAACACCCAATACAAACAATCTCAGACAACCGGAGTTTTTTAAGTATCGTTTATCTTTTTACGTATGGAACGATTTTAACATCGAGAGAACGTGCACCTTATTACCCTTTTTTGTTTACTTTAGCACAAGGACCATAAAACACGACCACTTCTCTCGAAATGTCGCGAATGCGCTGCGTAACCGCAAAAACAAAAAGGAACTATTTCTTGACTTGACTTCACGTACGGCGGCCATAGGAACTAACTTTGTGACGTCACGGCGGGTGCGGTTATTGAGATCGCTTTTGAACAAGTATATTCTCAGTTTAATGGTAACGTTTAGAAATGATTTCGTTCCAACATAAACAAATGAATCGAAAGTTTTATATTCTTGTTCAGTACACGAAGTTTTCGCAGCGCCATCTATCCGGAGTAAGTCAAAGCATCCCCTCCCCGCTGCTCCGCTGCCTAGCAACGTTGGCTGGCTGCTACCGGACGAGCGGTGTGATCAACGCGATATAAAAACCACGTTTCGGCAGCTGCGTGGTTCGTTTTCTTTCTCGTGCGCCTGGTTCGCCTGCCTGCAACTATACTCCGTTTCACCTTATGTTGTACCGCAGCGAAGGCTAGAAGCGCGAGCTCATAGCGTTGGCAGCTGCCCTTGGTGCACGAGAGCTTGTGCCGCCGAGGTGTGCCATAGAGCAAGGAGCTCGCGCTTGTAGCCTTTCCTGCGGTACAACACAAGGTGAAACAGAGTATAGGAAGTATTTACTGGCGGGGAGCACGTAGAGCGAAAGCTCGCGCTGCAGAACCCGGGGATCCTGGCTCAATCCGCCACCCATGCCCGTTGTCTGATGAGCATCGCTACCGGCGAGCGGTCGTGTATCACTACTGCGTGGTGCACGTTAAAGACCATCAGGCTAGCGGTTGTACTGCACTGGCTAAATTGCCATCTACAGCTGGGAGACTCGTCGCCCGTTGAGGCAGACCAAGTTCTAGGCTGTATAAACATACTCATAACCAGTTTTTATTTTTTTATTCTACTGGCGGCCATAGCTGTGTGCGCGACTGCTGAGCGCGTGCTGATGGCTAGCTTCCAGGGTTCTTTTGCAACGTGCATTCCACACCGTCAAAATGGCCGGTCTTAGCAGCCTATTAATGGGGAGAGAGGGAGAGTCTGCTCTCGCTGTAGCAACGTCCACAGTGCTAAGGAGAGGACAAGACCGGAAGCCGCGTACCCCGCGGCGCGTCATGCGCACGTGACCCGGGAAACATTGTATGAGTTGAGGGGCATCCCCAAACGCCATCTTATTTGGCCGGAAGTCCGAAAATTGTTTTATGGGTCCTTTAATGGTTCACTTTAAAGTCGAATTCATCTAGAATCACCCGTCAAACGAGGATGTCCGTTATCTCCTTTTATTTCTGCTTTATTTAGAATCTTCTTTGTTTAACTGTACTTTACAGCCCTATCTTTTAAGGTTTTTGTTTCTACTTTTATGAAGTTAAAGTATTGGCATATACAGATGATATAGATTTCTTTTGTGTCGATAAACGCAGCGTGGACAATATCCTTACGATAACACAAAACGTTTGTGACGTGACTGGCGCACTCGTTAATAAAGAAAATAGCGTAGGTTTCTGGTGTGGGCAATGGGCCACAACACCTTCAGAGTATGCTGGAATATCGTGGAGCTGCATTGCTCTTTAAAATTAGGAGTTCCTCCAAACTGTATTCGCAACAATGGTGATTATGGACTGAACGGGTGTCAAAAAATCGAATGTCAAGCTGGCAAGATGAAATCCAACCAGTGGTTAGTTTTCGAGCGAGCTGAGGTCTGTAATATGTTTATCGCAGCCAAACTTTGTATATACTTGAAGTAATTTGCCAATGCCAGAAGCCATATTAAAAAATTCCACATAGTGTTTGATACTTTTATATGGAGTTCCACTTGGGGACCTATACATACGTGACAACCTTTCACTCCATCAATGTCGGTGGTTTCCGTCTCAAGCATCTTTCTAAGGCAAGTAATATCTCGGTTTTTGTTCTTCAGAACTGCATCGCATCATATCCTTCGTACTTACTTAAAGACGGAACTCTCGAATGAATTACCTTATTTGGTGGCTACGACGATATCCGCAAGCACATCACGTCCTTCGGGGTACATCAAAGAAGTTGTGAGCACGATTGAGTTTCTAACGGCTCGATTTTTC
This sequence comes from Ixodes ricinus, assembly GCA_037355805.1. NCBI lineage: Eukaryota > Metazoa > Arthropoda > Arachnida > Ixodida > Ixodidae > Ixodes > Ixodes ricinus. The sequence goes on from JAZHYW010017917.1 coordinate 26,659, forward strand.
TTTGGAGTATTTATTTACGGTTTTACGCAAAGTCTTATATGCTGATCTGATTGGCATAATGTTCCCTGCACCTTTGTACCGAAGCATATATAGTGAAGGCCTAGAAAAATATCATCTTCAGACGTCTCCGAACACTACGTGTCTCGCCTACAGCGAAGCCATTCCTCTTTAAGCTCCATACTTCTACGTTATCTGTAAAACCCTGACCCCGTGAACGTGGAATATTTGTGCCGTAGTCAATCCATTGCCGCCTTTGTGACCAACCGGAAACTATAGAGCATTGTTTCATTTTCTGCACAGATGCTTACTCTGGGATGTCCTAAAAAGGACACTGAAAAAAGACTCGAATAGCAATGCTTACACAATCCGATTTTTGTTTTTAAAATCGAACGATAGTTTTCCTTACGATCTGTTTACATTAATGGGGTTGCATTCCTCTGGGAAACAAGAATGATTGACAGTAATGCTGATCCTCCCCGATCTACTAAATCAAATTTTATTTAAACCTTATCTCATGTATGAAATGTATTTAACCACCCTGATCAGCGGCCAGAGTGGTATGTTCTTTTTGATCGATGCATTCATCTACCTGACTACCTCATTTTTGTTTTTATTTAATATTCCTTTGTGTTCCTTTTGCATGTTTACGACGACGAGTCTCCGAGAGTATCAGATACGAAATTATATGTAATAGGAATTGTTACGTGATGACCTTTCCCTGTTGTAGTCTTGAATGTTGTCTTAGTAATATTTTCATGTAAAAAAAATCCAAGGACACCTAAGCACTTCTAACGAGTTATGAATGCGAAAGCACGAACGTCGTTCTTCCGCTGCCTTAGTTCGTCTGCGGTGTACTGGCGAGGACGGCCACGTTTCGCTACTGCCAAGGTTGCGGCCGCCGATGATGTAGATGCCTCAGGCGGCGCCATGTTCTTCGGCGCCGAGAGGAGCAGGGCCGACTTGCTAGAAACAGCGTCGCAACTGAGACAGGGGGAAAGAAACCACTGCCAAATCCAGCGCACGGGCTGAGCGGGACTCTTGCCCTCAAGACGCTCGCGTGCCCCAGTCTCAGCTGAGACGCTGTTCTAGAAAGCAGGCCCCAAAAAGAACCGCTACCGCTACCGCTCCACTCGCCGCCGCCGCCGCCGCCCCCCCCCCCCCCCCCCCCCCCCCCCCCCAACGCCCGACAAGAAAGCGGCGGCCGAGCGCGCTCTCATGAAGCGGCCGCCAATGGCTATCTAGGAGCCGTTTTGTTCAGCCAATAAGAAAATAAGCATTTCTTTCGCGTTTTCTTTTTTTGCGGTTACAGACGCCGCCAGCCCCGCTCCATAAAATATTTATTAGTTTCGCAGTAAAAAAAAAAATATATATTTGCGTGGCTTAGTGGGTAGCGTGTCTGGTTCGCAAACGAAGGGTCGTGGGTTGGATCCCCCTCCACGAAAAAAATTTTCCAATCTTTTACGTACATGAATTGCTTATGGACCAATCAGGATTTTCCCGGCCCGCCGACACCGACGCCGGCTTTTCTGCACAACGAGCTCCTTAAAGCTATCGCTTTAATATACATACGGCTCCCGAAACAAGAAGTCACTTTCGACGTTAATCTGCTAATCAGTTTCACGGATGCACCTTGAGGCAAGAGCGTCAGAATGTCTTCTAGAATGGTTCGAACACACATCGTTTTATTTTTTACTTCAACAACAAGTAACTTTGAACATACACCTATAGTGGTTTTGTAGTGGTTTTTTCGTGAGGCAGCCTGCGAAGCCCGAAATCTATTGAAATGAACGGTTGGACTGGGAAAATCACGTATTGCTCCGAGGAAAACAAATATCAAATAAAACCCATTGCTGGACAATACTCACGTGTGGATGGAATGGCCGAGGTCCCCGGACACTCACCTGGAACATCTTCTTGTTGGCACTTTGTGTAACTTGCTGATTCAGTTGTTTTGCGTGGATTATACTCAAAAATGATCTTATTCTAGAAATTAAATAGGATTGCGCCGCGAGAACTAACAAGAAGTATTAACCCAATCAGACACGCACACAGACACCGTCAAACTGATAATTGTATACGTTTTATTTTACATTTCTACGTTTCCGCGAAATGTTACTTCGTCCAACACTTATATTCCACCTCGGCGGCTCCGAATTCGGGTTCCCTTAGGAACAGGTTCGCCGGAACAAGGTTCGCCCCCCAAGTAAACAAAAAGACATCGTACGGAGGCTGACACTTTTCTGATTACAAAAGGTCAGTTTCGAAGTCTGGCAACGTGTAAATCTGAGCTCTCCCGTTTGACCCTGATTATTGTCCACACGCAGCAGTATCACTCACCACCAGGTGCTCGAAAATGGCAAGCCAGCACAGCCATAAATACTGGAATCGCTCGGGGATTCTACCGAGTACCGCAGCATCTCCCTTTCGTCCACTCGAGTGTTTGGGGCATTTTCCACTATGACGCTTCAAAACTACACTTAAAAAAAGAAAAAAAAGCTTTGAGTTTATTTTTTAGTGTAACTCGCACACAGCCGATGACGGCGAACAATAGAAAATGTCCAGCAAATAAATAAACTCGATGTACGATCAGAAAAGAAAAAAATGCGATGGATAGATGGATGCTAACGGCTGTACTTTTTATATCGGGGGTAACATGCGCCACCTAGCGCAGGGACGATGACTATAAACATTTTTAAAACCCAAGACGGAGGCTACAAAGAGGGGACAAACACAACACGTTTAAAAGTTCATTGTCCCTACACACATTGCATACTTTTTTTTTATCGAATTGTATATTGAGTTTCGTCATTTGCTGGAATCTTTTCATTGTGCGCCGTGAATGGCTCTCTCCGTGACCTGCAGAAAAACGAACTCATGTCCTTTTTGTTTTGTTTTGAGTGTGAAATTATTGACGTAATGAGAAGAATGCGTCGTGCACGCATGCTACAGCCATTTCTACACCTAACCGCGCCAGCCCGCAAGTAGCCGTCGGGTATCGCCAAGGAGTTCTATGTAAAAGCGAAGTGTCATTAACTAGTTCATGACGCAAACTAGTTTTTAAGCGAGGCTTAAAATTACATGAAATAAACATGCGCTAATTTAGTCGAGTTAAGCGCTCCTAAACCAGAAGACAAGAAACACTTGCGTTGGAAGTGCATGGTGAGATTTTCGGCACGTTGTGCGTCTCTGCTGTTGGTTCTAAAACTCCGTCTTAGTCGCCGCTCGAAAACTGTTTATGAAACATAGGAGGACGCCATCGGACGTACCGGCTGTACTGCTCAGAAATGATATAGGGGACAAGTGTGTGTTTTTGACACCTCCTGTAACACATCCTTTCATCACAGGACACGCCATGACGTCATAACGATCCCATATAGTTGCGAGCGCCGTATAAAATGGCGTGTTACAGGCATATCGTACTTAACATTTGATTAAGCCCTTGACGTTTGTTCACATTCCCAGCTCAGGAGTTTGCAGTCTGCTAGCATTCGTTTAAACGCTGATGGAGATATGACGAACAGGCCTGCTTGACGTTCCTAGAGAAAACAACCCGTCACGTCACGAGACGCTTGACGTCACGAGTTGCTAAACGTTAGGCAAACCGCCGGCTTACGGATCCCCAGGTTGCAGGTTCGAATCCGGGCCGAGGCATCAGCAATCTGACAGAGGCTGGTTGAGGGAGAATACGCCCTGTAATCGACATTTCGCTTGCAATTGTAAAGATTTCCAAGTGGTCGAAACGAATCCACAGTCCTCCGCTGGGGCGTGCCAGATGCCCTTCGTTGGTCGGGCGCGTAAAAATAGAACACACAAAATTTGAATTGGTGTCATCCCGTATTCAGCATTTATACCACATCCCAGTGGCGTCACAAGGGTCAGCGGCACCCGGGTCGGTGGCCCTCGGTGACACCCCCCCCCCTCCCCGGCTCGTTGCCCGTACCCCATTCCGCCCCCCCCCCCCTCGCCGTTCGCCGCAACTCCCCCCCCCCCCCCTTCTCGTGGCCCGCCGCGACACCCCCCGGAGTGCTGCACCCGGGGCGGTCCGCCCCCCCCCCCCCCCCCCCTCGTGACGCCACTGCCACATCCACAAACTCTCTGTCCCAGGAGGTGCCGGTCTAAGATTCGATTGCGGTACTCCAAAGATTCCCAAGCGATTCCAGCGGATACAAATCGTTCACATCTGTCCCTAATAACTACCAGAAGTATGGATATCCGACTGCAGGATTCAGCAGCAGTAGTCACAGCTCTCGCACCCCGATGATATCGCTAATTTCCACTCCCCACCCGTACCATCGCTACGTTAGGTGTGTACCACCGCCACAAAGACGCACGACGCCATAGCTACGACGCAGCAGTTCCGACTGATCGTGTTCAGAGAGTCGAAGGTGCGGCAAAGGCATGTCGGCCAGGCGGGGGCATGCCGTGGCGGATGTGGTCCCACCGCGCCATGACTCGGCGGAATTTATAGATGTCAACCAGGGCCCACCGGGCCGTGCACCACTTAGGTCGAGACGCCATCATGCTTTCGGTTGTTGGATGGAGCACGCCAGGAATCGCTGGATCGCCCTTTGGGCGTCCTCGGGCAAGGGCCTGCGTGAAATCAGAACATGTATACGCGCTATTGAAATAAAGAAACTAAATACAATACCGTTACTCGTTACTCACTTACAAAGTAACGAAGTACGTTACTCGTTACTGGGATTCAAAAGGAGCGCATTACTTTAGCTTGATTTCTCGCTACTCCGAATGCGTCGTTTTTGACGCAGAACTACGTTTTTCTTTGCGCTTGGAAAGGGCTGCAAAGTTGGAAGGTCGATGTCACGAAGACTTGGTCACGGTAATGACATCACACATTTAACACCGGAGCTCCGACCGCATTAAAGTCCCTAGATAAGAGCTTCCTACAAGTAGCGACATGTATTTGTAGCGTCTCAGGTGTTCTAGATTTGACTCGGAAGTTAAGATGGTCTAAAACGGTTGGTGAGAACACTAACATTTTATTTAGTTAACTGATTATTACTTGTCCAAATTTATAATAATGATGAAAGAGCGATGTCGTCGTCAGTCCAGGCCGCTGCTCCCATGTCGTCTCGCTGCTCGCTCGGTCTCGTCTCCGTCTAGTCCTCTGTAGCGACTCCTTTTTAAACCATCGTGCTGAGGGTTACCTCGTGATGGCGTGAACTGGTGCAATCGTGAGGCAATACGTCAGCCGGATGAGACAGCAGTATTGGCACGTGCTGATGGTGTGATTGCCAAGATGTTATCTAAGGTGGTGCAATGGATGTTGCGCGGACTTAGAGTAAGCGTGCGGGCAACATCCGTCGACGACGCAGCACTTGAGCCGGGTAAGGTAATCTGACGCTCTCCGGGGCCGCTCGATCGAGCGGAGAAAAGTTTTCTCAGGAGCCGCTGGGTCGGTGCGTGCGTACGTGACCACATATTCTTCGAAGCGCCAACTGCCTGACGGTGCAGGTTTTAGGAAGCGAATGGCGCCGCACAGCAGAGGTTTGAACTGAATGCCGCCATTTTGTTCCAGCGGACCGTGCTTTGCCATTTGTATTGGTTCTCGTTACTTGTAAAATAAGTATATCAGGGGAGTTTAAACCGAATTGCATCGCCGCCGCGCTCCCTGACGGCGCGCCGCTCTGCTGCCGAGAACGGCGCAGTGCGCACGCGCGTTCGTTCTTATCTGCTGGCTCGCTCGTTTGCCGGCTTCAACGCAACACGCTCCCGCTCCTGTCTGATTGAAACGGCGATAGATGCCGCTCCGGCAGCCGTGATTCCTATAGAGTGCCTTCATACAAGCGCGCGCTTTTGCTTGAGTGGTGACATCTCAGCCATTTTTACGCCCAATCGTTTTTTATGCATTTTGAAGTGCGCGCAATCCGGTGTCACTCAGCTCGAGCGCGTAGCTTTCGCTAATGCATAGACGCCATTTTAGTGCCCAGGTCACGCGCCGAGTGCGCGAGAGCGTCACGCACTGACACATTCAGTGCAACAATGGATGTCTTCACCCTGAGACAGACAGACATGTAGGCACCCTATGTGATTCTAGGGTGCCTTCATACACAAGCGCCGACTCTCTTATACTTCGTTTCAGCTTGGGTCCAGACGCAGCCGATACTACGAGCGCGAGCGTGTGGCCCTGAATAGCGCTTGCATTGCACGAGCGCGCGTGCATGGCAGGGACGCAGAAAGCCCGGAGCTCGCGCTTGTAGCATCGCCTGCGTCTGGACCCAAGCTGAAACGAAGCATAGGGTGATTACATCTCCGCCATTTCCCTGCCCAGAATGCACGCGCTTCGGTCTCGTTCAGGGCGAGCGCTTAGCTCTGGCCGGTGCTTTGGCGCCATTTTGAGGCCCATTTCGCACGCGCTGGCAGTTTTCCATACAACAATGGTTGTCTTCACTCTGTGACAGACGCACATCGAGGCACCCTACGTGATTCCAAAAGTCTTCGCTCATCGCTCTGGACAGAGGCCGAGCGGCCAAGCTCGCGTGCTCTGCGGCACGGGGCAGTTCACGCGCCTTTCTCACGCGACTCGGCGAAGCGTTAGAAACAATCGCGCGCAATTCCGCATATGCGCCTTGGAGATGGCGGCGCAGGGGGCACATTTGCCTCTGGTTGCGCATCCGACATTGTCATGCGGCAGGAGCCCGTGGACGCTTCTTCAGCTGCGGCCGTAGTTCTACGGAAATTTATGCAGTATAGGAAACCTACGCACAAACCAATTTTATGACAACAGTCTTTCAATATTTGACGTCGTTAATAATCGCTCATTTTTAACGCGATCATTTAGCTATAGTGACTTACCTTGCGCATATGTTTTAATGGGCCATCTAGCGTTTTTTCCTTGTGCAAATTACAGGCGCGAGCTGGGATGAGAACTTGGCTTAATACTTGTACAGTATATATGTTCTCATCCAAAATTAACACCGTTATTTGTTACTTCATCAAAAAGCAACAAAAGTGGAAATGTTGGGTTCACAGAAGCATATATAGTTTCTGTTTTTTTCTAAGGTTCTTTCTTTTTAATTGATAGAGTACCAATAGTTGGGTCAATGAGCGCCTGGTTTAGTATTAAGGTATCTCCCACGCTAACACGACTTGGCCACTCGTAATTTGACGCCTGCTACAAAGTAGGTTATAGCCAGGGCGAATTGGATCCAGTTCGTCCAGTCTACGAATTCTTTTTCAAGTGGCCCCAAATTGAGCCCGTAAAACTGCGAGCCTTCCTCTCTGTCACATAAGTATATTGAATACTCCGCTCTCACAATTCTAAAAGAAAAGGAAAAAAAAAGAAACAGGTGTGCGCTACATTAGACGAGCATCATCACCATCATCATTACCCCTTCCTAGCGTTAATATCGATTATGCCCGTGCAGCATAACACGCGCGTCTTTCCGAACAAAAATAACGATCTGAAACGGCCTTTATTGTTTAACCTGCGACCGCCCGAAAGGTTGCTTATTGGCGAGGACATCGAACTACACATAGCTTGCAAGTGTCGCCATTGCTGACACTTGTTGTTTGTTTCCGTTGTTTTTGTTTCCGACAAATAATTCATGCTGTCGTTGTACCCACGGGTTTAGTTTTCAACTAAGCCTCTAAGGGCGCGACGGTTCGATCTTTTCCCTCAATAGCCAGCAAGCGTTGGATTACATTTCTCCCGGCTCCAAGCGGCCTTCCTGCCACCCAGAGTTTAGGAATGGCAGTCACCCAAGCGATGAGTTCGGCTCGAGCGATAATGCAGCTTGCCAGCGGGTAAGCGAACGTGGACGAGAGGAGATGGAACGAAGCTCACTTGAGAAGCTTGTACATCACTTCGATTATCCTAGGCACCACGATCAGGGCCTCTTCTCGCAGAATGGCGTCGACGATGACGGAAGCCACCGATTTCGTGTCCATGATCGGCGTTAGCACGGGGAACCTGGGACGGACAAGAACCAGTTAGTGTCAGCAATACGGCACACAATGTCAGCGATACCAGTTAGTGTCAGCAACACCCCTTATGTAAGCGATACGGCACATATTGTCTGCAATACCAGTTATTGTCAACAATACGGCACATGGTGTGGGCAATACCAGTTTGTGTCAGCACAAAAACTGGTGCGGGCAACACGCAGTTAGTGTGAGCACATAGCGTCAGCAATGCCAGTTAGTGTCAGCAACACCACTTATGTCAGCGATACGGCACATATCGTCTGCAATACCAGTTATTGTCAACAATACGGCACATGGTGTGGGCAATACCAGTTTGTGTCAGCACAAAAACTGGTGCGGGCAACACGCAGTTAGTGTGAGCACATAGCGTCAGCAATGCCAGTTAGTGTCAGCAACACCACTTATGGTCAGCGATACACCACATACTGTCTGCAATACCAGTTATTGTCAACAATACGGCACATGGTGTGGGCAATACCAGTTTGTGTCAGCACTAACCGGTGTGGTCAACTGGGCAACACGCAGTTAGTGTGAGCAATATGGCACATAGTGTCAGAAATACCAGTTAGTGTCAGCAATACCAGTCAGCAACACCAGTTAGTGTCAGCACTACGACTCATAGAGCGTGAACGTTGTCACATGACCACGGAATAGATAGAGAAACACGCGAGACACGACGGGTGGAACGTTTGCTCAGTTTTAAAATGCAGCGTTAAAGTAAAAAAAAAATCTGTCGCACGCTGTTTTGCGTGCGCTTCTCTTCCTATTTTCTCACTGTTTCCCGAATTCGACTCAAATCTTGATCGTCTGCCTTCCATGTAAATTGAATATTTGGGACAGTGAACCCGTAAGGGTCAAATAAAGTATTGCACCCACATGCAAAAAAAAAAAATCAATACTGTTATTTTTTGTTTTCTTGAGAGAGCCATTTTGTCATACTTCCCGCCAAGTTTTATTTGAGTGTGAGGTGCTGCATGCTCTCTGACGGGGAAAGCGAACAGTCGACACAAAAAAAACATCCCAATACTTGTCGTAAAAAAATTGAGTGAAGGCTTTTGCAGGAAGTTATGGCATCCATCTCCAGGGACGCTGATGACTTCCCGATGATCGATTAGCTTTACAAAGGTCAGTCAATCAATGCTGAAGAAAGCGAAGCTTTTTCAACAGACAGTGCTGCAATGGCTGCTGTGGACGAGTGGTGTGACTCTCAAGAAGGACCTATTTTTTTTCTAAGGGTCGGCGAGGCTTGAGCGCATGCAGGTGGAAAAAGCGTGGAAGTGCCGCAGGACTCTCTGAAACGGTCATGAAGCTTCATTGCTGTCGGACAAACGCATCTCATGTGTCGTAATACTGTTTATCCACGCTGTGTATATATGCGCGTATGTGTATTTTCCGTAATATAGTTCGCACCATGGTTTCCATAGTACGCACGTTTGGAAAAAACAAAACTCTAACAAACAGCACACCTTAAAAAATGTTCGTATCATTAAAGCATGAAAGTGCGTACGTGCCATGCTTAAATCACAATTAACTTAATCTGTCATTCACAAATCCGTCACATTTCGTAATAATGAACAATATTTAAAAAAAAAGCAAATAATTGCACCATGTAAAAAAAGAACAATTAAAGATGTTTAGTTCGCGGATTATAGTCGTCCAGAAAACACGCTACCTAGACAGGGTGTTTCTTTTTCAGTGTAACATATTTGTTGAGAAAATCCGTAAAAGCTACAATAATGCGGTTCATGCAGGTGAGTTATGCGGCCAGGGGGACGTAATATTGGGGGATAATCGTCGCAATAAGTCGAATAATTAGCTAAAACAGTTAATTAACTTTTTAATTATTGAAAATAGGCATATGGTTTCAATTAGAAACTTGCTGAGCGCTATAAAAAAAACACTAAAGAAGTAAAGTTTAGAAAGATTTTCAGGACACGTGGGAAGCGCAGCGGTGCGCTAAAGTTACCAGTCGTGTAACAGGCGCAAGGTTGGTTGGGTGAGAAAACGCACATGAGACGGAAAAACCGCGCGCGCGAGTTTTCGCGACGGTAGCGTTGCTCCTGCTCCACGAGTGGCGACTTTAGCGCTCCACCGAGCTTGATTGATTTACTTGTTTTCGGGTACGCTCAGCAAGTTTCTAATTAGAACCGTGTGTTCATTTTCAACAATTAAATTGTTAATTAACAAGTTTTAGTTAATTCGCCGAATAATCCTCACGATGAATCCGCTATACTATGCCACCCTCGGGCGTAAAACTCACTTGCGAAAACGGCATTAGTGTAGCTTTCACGGCTTGCATTTTACACAAATCTGTTAAGATTAAAAATGACCATCCTGTATATAAATTGCTGGAGGATACTGAAAGATGCCTAACCAATGTATTTCTACTACATGTCCAGTCCAAAGTCCTGAATGTGTGGCGCCACAATCGGCTCGTTCGGGCTTTGATCCTTTAGTAAAGTACAATGCTGTAACCAATTGTAAACGAAAGGCAAACCATATACCGCTGCTTATGCATTTGTTTTTAGAACTTGGATTGTGTTTGTTTTATTTCGATTCTTTTAGGACTCAGGCTTTTCGTCGGTATTGGTTGTGCCACATTTGGCAAAAGTGGCGCTCATATATGCCATTAGTAGACTTTGCAATACACAAGTTGAAAGTTAGAGCCAGTCCGTGTTGCACGTGCCTCTTCCTGTGTCCGTGCATAGTGCGTTTTTTTGTTGCTCTTTGTTTAACCTAATTATTGAATATTGACCAACTGACTCTGGTCCCCCCCCCCCCCTTTATGTAATGTCCTCCAAGCTGAACATTTATTAATAAGTAAAAAAATGACACCAAAGTTTTTTGTTTTTTTTTACACCTTCGCACGTTTAAGTTGATAATAATATTCAAGACTTATATTAACTGGCTGTAAGTACAGGGAGTTTTCGAGAAAAAGAAACCGCGGTCTGGGCCCGGGTAAATCAACGCTAGTATACATCCGTAGAAAGCTCGAACCTTCTGCGGATGTGACACTAGCGGTTGGTATAAAACGCGAAAGTTTGACAACACGACATTACTTGGATCAAAAGATAATCGAGAAAAACGAGATTTTTCTATAAGCGACGTACCTAAGCCAAATTACATCAAAACAAGAAATCACATTGTGTGCGCCTGTAGCATCTATTCCAGCGAAACAAACCTGTTATCAAGAAAGAAAACATTAACCTCTTTCTTGCTAACAAATGTTTTCCACTGACATAAATCCCACAACACTCTATAAAAAGAAAAGGGTGATAGTCATTACGCTTCGTGTCACATTTAATACATCCCAAAGCTTCAGTTCAACGTACGGCGCACTGACGTCGAACTAACGGCACCAAGTTTCACGAGAGGCTTGATGACGGTGCGATATAACATAGTTGAACAGCTAAAGTACACATCGAAGACTACATCAAAAATACACTGAAGTTTTGCATTAAAACCAAAAAAAAACCTCGATTACTTTTTTCTTTTTTTTACAGTTAGTCACACGTACATTAGTTATTTTAATAAGTTGTACAACTCGGTGATCGAGCCGCTCGTGATAGTTGGTACCGTCGGTTTAACGTCAGTGCACTGTAGGTCGAACTGAAGCTTTGGGGTACATTATGTGCAGACATGTACAAGTTACGCAAAAGAAGGAATTAAGTTAACTTACTGAGTATTGACTTCAAAAGTAATTTGAGTAGAGTAGAAATTACTCAAATGGAAAGTAATTGAGAAAATTACTAATTACCGTAAAAAAGTAGCGAATTACTTTTGAAGTTACTTTGAAGTTACTTTTATATGTTTTTCGTGGTAAAAAGAAAGTACATAGGTTTTGATCCGTTAGCGAAATTGTGCTAGCCAAATTTGGATCGGATTGTTTTTTCAAAGAAATGCTAATTGTTTTGTACTTTCTTGTTTGTTTGGTCAATGATGTACTGCAAATGTGTCATTTCTACTTTGAGGTTTAGCACTGCCTGAGCTTGATTTTTAGACAGTGTTTGCTTGTTTACAGCGTTGCGTAAAGTACATCTAAATGTACTTGATGTAAAGTACAGAGTAAATTAGATGTAATGTACTTCAAGTAATGTAGTAAGTACACCGGGTGCAATGTACTTGAAGTAATTAACGTACTACAAATACAATATATCTTAAGGTAAAGTACAAGTGCCTTTAACAGAATCTTTCATGATGCCCTTTCATTCCCTATACAGTGTTTTTTTTTAACTTGTACGGATTGCTCCAGAGGTAATCGGAGGTGCATCAGTTTATTACGGAAATGGCAGCAAATATGGGATAAAGTCAAGTCGCCACAAAATAGTTGTTTTACTCTCGCTGACGAGCTATTTGACACAATCAGCTTATAAGCCAGTGCTTATTTGTGTCGGTCCTATAGCCTCCATTACTTCACTCAGAGAAATGAGCAGATGACGTCTTGAAAGAGCGCGTTTTCACACGACGAAACGCCATTCTTTTGTTTTCAAATGCGGGGAATGTACATTGAAGTAGGGAGTTTTACTTTCCTTGGAAAGTACAATCCCAGAGAATGTAGTTCAAGTAAAGTACAAGTTTTCAAAACAGTAGTACTTTAAGTACCATGTACTTAGAGTACTTCCCAACACTGCTTGTTTATAATTTTTTTTATATAAAAACGTTGGGGGGATTACTAAGGTTTCTCGAACGATCTTCAAATCTTTGAAGATCTGCATATTCTATGTTTTGGGAGGAAAGGCAACGCAAAAAGGTTCCCTTTGCGTTGCTCTTTAGCACGCGATTGTTTGAGTACAGCACAAACTACGGGAGCACCGGATGAGCTTCAGAGCAGGTGCTGCATTTTGTTGCCTCCTTTGAGTGAGGATGCAGTGTGTGCAGCTCCTGTAGTGGGCAAGAGTTTCTACATTGGGGAGAAGCGGGAACCAGCCCTTTCTCCAAGTGGGTCAAGTCTCCTTGAGCTTCGGGACAAAAAAGAAACGCCCGTTTTCGGCGCTAATCCCGCAGTTACTCGGCCTCTCTTGCGTCGTGCCTGTTCGCTCCCCGCGCTTCGTAGCAGTGTTGTTGCTGAGGGGTGGGGGGGGGGGAGGGGAGGGGAGGGGAGGAGGGGAGTGGAGGGAAGGAAGGGAGCAGAGGGGAGGGAAGGAGGGAAAATTATAGAGGTTTCGGACTCTCCAACCCATTTTCTCCTCTCCCCTTTTCCTACGCCATATGCTTCCCCCTCTTTGCAAATATCAGCTAATCTTCTAACATTTTATCTCTTTTGCAGGAATGTTTGTTGATAGGCAAAACAACCACTAAAATTCGAAAGTAATTTGTAATTTCAGTAGAAGTTAATCAGAAAAAGTAATTAAAGTAAACTACTAATTACCGAAATAAAATTGTAATTGAAAGTTACTAAACTACTCAGAAAAGTAGTTAAACTACAGTAACTTGAGTAGAGTAGTTGAACTACGTACAAGTCTGATTAGTATGTGACAAGGTGTGTAACAATATACCCCCAAGTTTTTAAAGTGTGAACCGTCGACAATATTGTCAAGTTCTGTTTTGACGATATTAGGCTTAGGCGGACGTCTGCTCATAGAAAAACTTCATTTTTTTGTTATATTTTTATTCAAGTTGCGTCATGTTCTCAAATGTCCGCGTTCTATCCCAACCGTTAGCTTCACATTCTCACGCATAGTTCGAGCTTTCTACGATTCATAGTTTATTTACCCGGGCCAAAAAACACGGTTCTCGTTTCTCGGGAACTGCCCGTATATAGTTCACTCTGCTGTAACGTAGGCGGCAGCGCGTTTCCTCTAATCTCACGTACAAGCTATCCGAGCTACATTAATCTTACATTAGCGCGACTTCCCACGGAAGCTCCGCCAAGCGTGCTAAGTGCCCGTTACCACGTTGACGATGACGAGGCTCGTCGCGCGGCTGCATTCCACGGGGACCCAAAAGGCGCACGTGCCGTATGTTCTCTGCCAAACATCACATAACTCATCTCCACACCAGCGGCATGCCTTAACAATGCCGTCATTATACGGCAACACCGTAGTTAGAGAACAACACTCCATGAAAACAACAACACAAAAAAAGGGTCACTTTAGCCAGCAGTCTGCCTGCGCGATCCCGGTTTATACAGAACATGTAGGTTTTTCGTGAAGCGAGATAATTTATCGAGCTCGACGCCGGTCGTTAAGACTACACGTCGCTCACTCGACGGAAAAATAACACATTAAAAAAAAAAAGTTTCAGAACTTTGGTGATTGACACGAGGTCTTGGAGATGTCTTCTTTCTTTTTTTTACGTTTTTTTCTTAAGCATGGATAAATTTTTGGCACTGATTTCACGCTGCCGGTCACTCTACACTAATTAGTAAAAAGAAAAGAGAGAAAAAAACAACATTGAATGAAATATTTAGAGTCAGATATTGCCTCAATAAGTTTTGCGGCTCTGGGTGCGTCGCGAAATGAACGCTCCCATTGATGTTATCGGTCCGAGTCATTTTAAGGCTCCTCTTGGAGAAGCCAAAAGTCCAATTTTGGAGCAGGAAAGAATAACTTTTGGAGCACAAGAGTAGGCTTCGTTTTTATTCATTACGCCGCAAATGTTGTGCTAAGATTCGTGTGTTGGCCTTTCAATGCCTAACACACGATGCCATCTTTATTTTATACTAATGTGCATCTATAGCACGACAGATTGCTTGATCCCCTCAAACGATCAAGTAATAGTTTAGTTATGCTTAAAATCAGCAGCTATGGTAGCAGGGTTGTTTTGTTGTTCTGACCAGAGCCATTCTTGTTATTGAAATAGACTCGTTGCAGCAGCCACGTCTGAATCCCATTCTGAGTAATAAAGCACATAGCATTTATACGTGTGAATGGTTATTTTAGGCATGAATTCAGGGGTAAACGAAATAGTATTCGACAAAAATATGTAATAATAAAGAAATTTTAAGTCACAACATGGATGTTTTGTTGAAGGCATGTTAATTAATGTTAAGAGTATATATAAATATTGCTTGTGTGTGTGTGTGTTATAAATCTGAAGTACAAAAAAATCATCTTAACCTGACTGACCTGGCTTCTCTAGCTCCAAAAGTGCCAACTTACCCCACTCGAAGTTTGCAAAATTGGAAGTTACCCAATATTAGAACGACTTATGCTGAGCAAATGTTATCTTATACGCTTCCAAATCTACTTACTTTTCTTAGCTTCAAAAATATTGATCCTATGAAGTTATCGAAAAAAGATATTCGAAATTTTTTTTCCAGTGTGGCTTTTTAGCAGTACTTTTCAGAGCTTTGGGATATATATTACTTCGTGTTTTTTGTGTATATATCTAAATGTATATATGTATGACATTTTCTGTGTATGTTTCCTTTCAGTGTATCTATGCTATGTATCATGTATTAGATAAATATATAGTAACATAGAACTCTCAATGTATGCATCATGTCACCAAGCAAAACGTTAATATCGCCGCCTGATTAATTTTTGAATGCCATTGTGTCTTGTTTATTTTTTCTTGTGCCACTGATGTTTGTGTGGGAGGGGGGCCGGGGACTCGTCAAGCAGCATTATGCAGCTTTTTTTCCTCGGTCTCCCTCCATCATTTGTTTGATGGAAAAATAAACATTATTATTATATTATTATTATAAAGTTCAATAAAACCGTGAAACTCATACCGTTCAGAAACAAAGCCTTTTTCATTTACTTATTCACATAAATGGCAATTTACATGTAGAGTTTTATGGTGATGCACATTGAACACAGGAACAATAAATCTAGCGTCTTTGAAAAATCCACTCAATTTCGTTAAGGTTATTATCCAACATCCATTGATTGAATGATAACGCTGATTTCTAAATTTAAGTTTATTGACTGTACCCTCAGAGAGATGGATACTTTTTATAGGGATGATAAATAGAAGATGGGTTTGATATATAAATTAGACCTATGATGCACAACAGCTACAAATAATCAATATCTTTTAGAAGCTCTAGTTACACTCAAATCTAAATATCGGATATAAAATAAAATTGACAACGATCTACCCTCAAAGTGTTATAATTCATTGAATGCATGGTATTTAAGAAACCATTGCTTAAACTTGTTTAGAAGACAGTCGTTTCGGGGAGTGAAGAAGCACCCATATTTTTACGAGTATCGTCGTTAAATTTTAACTGGCAAATTGTATTAGTGCTAAGGTCACGTGACGTCAATTTTCCCCGCTAACTTTAGCGGGGAAACTGAAACGGCGTTTCGGTTACGTGACGTCAGTTCTTACGCTAAATTTAGCGGGAATGCACGGACGGTCGGACAAAACTTTGGGATTGAGGGAGATCTGTTAAGCATTTTTGGCTTAGAAGAAAAAATCACGACCAATCGTTGCAACTCGTCAGAACATTCATCGCAGTCTATCAAGTATAGCTGCATATTCTGGCCTCGTTTGTGTCTATATATATATATATATATATATATATATATATATATATATATATATATATATATATATATATATATATATATATATATATATATATATATATCAGGGTTCTCCCCACGGTGGGCGGCAGTGGCTTGCCGCCCACCACTCCGACTGGCCGCCCACCCCTCCGACTCGCCGCCCACCACTCCTACTGACCGCTCACCACTCGATTTTTTTTTTAGGTCGCGGGATGACAATGCGGTTTTGCCTGTGCACATGGCTGCAGACCGTCGCCATCATACTCAGCAAGTCTGCATACCGCCACATTATCGTTCGCTATCACATCGCTGACTGCTGCCACTGCCACACTGCTGGCGCCGAGGCGCGCCGCCGGCAGTGCCCAGGGGAGGGGGGGGGGAGGAAAGGAAGGATAATCAGACGTGACGAACCAAAAAAAAAAAGGACGAACGCGTCCTTTCCTTCCTTTATATCTCTCTCTCTCTCTCTCTCTCTATATATATATATATATATATATATATATATACATTTTTTTTTACTGCAAGCTGGCTACATTAGCATTTACCAAGCTTTACTTTGTTTTCAAATACCCGACCTTCCCGTGTGCGTCATCCCGATGTAGAAAAATCCAAAGTACGCGGCCTCATTGCGGCGACGCGAGACACACTGAACAGTTGCGCTTACTGGTACTGACTCGTCTTATCCGCAATGCACTAGTCTCCGGTGAGAAGCGCACTCAAAGGAGCGAACTGACCCGCCCGACCGAATTACGAACGTGAAAATTGTTCTGGAACTCTCGAGCATTGCGAACATTCGAATAAAGATCGAAAGGTCTGAATTTCGAATATGCTCGCAATACTCGAACTTCCGAGTATTGCCAGTGTTTGACAAAGAGACGAAGTCGAATAATATGCAAATGAATATTGAAGCGGAAGTCTTACTCAGACAAACCAGGATTAACCGGTCCTCAAGAGCTGGATTTATAAAGAAAAAATGACTAACTCAAGTAATACCCACCGCAAACGTAACTATTTCCGAAGACTTTCTAAGTTTTCACTAAAGAGTTTTGCAGCACAAACAGTTCTCCTACCGATCGATAAACATACAAAAGGTGCTGGTATCGAAGAGTCCTCGCGCACGCCGACAAGGTTACACGAAATTCGAGACCAATGTTAGGGGTCGGGCATACAGGCAGTGCCCGCTTCGTATTTCGGTGTGTGTGTGTACGTGTGCGTTTCTGAGCGCATATTATATTTATCTTGCGGTGGCACTCGCTGTGTACCTTCCAAATCGTCCTCCGGCGTCGATGAGACAGATAGCGTCACACTAACCGGAGGCGGTGTCTAATTAGATTTTTTAAAACGATGTTGACGCTAACCAAAGCAAACATCGGCTGAGCTCCGTCTCGCCTTGACGTTTTCCCAAACTCGATTATTGATCGGAATCGCTTCCCCGAGGCCATTGTCTTTGCGTTCTCCGAGGGAACCAGATGAACTAGAGACCTACCGGTACGACTACTTCCGTGTCTGAACAACTTCCCCGGTGAAGTCTGAAATACCCAACTTTGATAAATATTGTTGCGGTCAACTCGAGCCGTCGCGTCTCAGACCTTTTACAAACCCATTGAAAAATTACGCTCTCTTATGGTGAATCTGAAAATGCTGCAAAGTAACGTCCTCAAAAAAAAAAAAAAAAAACAGTAACCTGGCACGTTTAGAACTGATAAAATACTTTCTTCCAAGAAACTTCATACAATTGACGAACTTGCCATTTTTATGGTGCCTTTTGCGCACGCCAGTTTGCGGTACTTTCAGGTCGACCGTAAGAGAACTTAATTTTTGAAGGGGTCTATTCCTATAACAGTCCCGCATTACATTGCAGTCCTTTCTCCTGCCTTGCTTCGTCTTTGTCTTCCTTGCTTCCCGTTACAATATACCATAGCGTGCCTCGAGCGGATCCGACGCTGTCAAACGCGCCATAAAAATTGGCTCCTGCACATAGAACGCTCAAATAGTCACCGAATGTGCACTGAGCAGGTGAGGTTTACCGTGTGCTCGCTATACGTCCTTCGGGAGATGGCGCCACAAGTCAATAGCGTCGCTAACTCGGTCGTCTGCGAACGCGCCCGACGTTGACTTTGTCATGTTTGTTGCTCTCATTTTTTACAGCAAGAGTACTACGCCTCTAAATTTCACATAGTAAAACGGACCTGCTCAGTTCAAATTCGGTGACAGTTCGAGCTTTCTATGTGCAGGCACCGATTTTTCCGGCTCGTGACACCCTATATTTTGCGACTATTTATACGTGCGTGTTTAAACGCCAGACGTGTAAACGTTAATTGCTGCAACCTGTTTATGAGAGTTCCATACGGAACCAGGTGGTCGACTAAACAGTCGAATCCCGATCGAACGGCCACCCACGGTAAACATATATAGAAAACAGCAACAACAACAACAACCAGAAGCCGAGGTGGGTGATTTTTCGGGGCTTTAGAGACATCCGGTATTTTGGATGATGTTGTCGATATCGGGAGCAGACAAACATCTTGAATTGCTTTAACCCGGGTCTGGACACCCGTTGTCGACATTTCTTACTGACAAATTTGAATTTGGGACGGCGGTGGGGGTATTTATATTATAAAACACCAGGTAAGGCGGTGGAGCACGCAAAGAGCCAACCATGCAGCAGTATAGAAAGAAAGTATTCGCCACTGAGCGAGGATTGGGCCAGGAGGACTGCGGCTTTCAACGGTGTGTTGAATGACCAACAAAACTGGGCGTATGCGTGACATGTTGTCATAACACTATTAAAATAACGCACTCTCGCTGTCCCGGTTCGTTATATAACGTGTCTGCTCGCCAGAGTTTTCTTTATTTGTGTACAGCCTTTTTTTGTTGCAATTAACTGCATGGCATATTTTGCAAGACCGTGTGCGTGCGCGCGTGTGTGTGTGTGTGTGTGTGTGTGTGTGTGTGTGTGTGTGTGTGTGTGTGTGTGCGTGTGTGTGTGTTTAATTTGTCAGGCCCGCGCTTTCCACGGACATTGGGCCCACAGCATGTATACAAAAGTTCCCCGTTGCGGAGCGCGCGTTGACGCGGATACAAGAAGAGCCAAGGCCCCACGCTTATAATGGTGTCGTCGCAAGCCCGTGACTGACTGCACAGGGAAGCTTACGTCGGAATCCTTGCTATGTTCCCCTTAATTAGCTTTGGTGTCTCCTCGACTTCTCTGTCATGTTCTCCCACACAGCCGTTAAACGTTTTTATACTGCGCTTCATCTTACGCAACCAATCCGGCTCTGTGAACGTAGCACGTGATACGCTCTCCGCGCCTCACTGCCCCCCCCCCCCCCCCCGTCGTAAGCTGAAACGAAAATACGTACAAAACAAGCTTCTGCCTAAAAAAATATTTTATAAATAAAAAAAAGGCTTTCGAGGTCTTTTTTTTTCATTTTGTCGAGCGACTTGTGTTTTTCCATTAATTTTAGAAGAAGCGTTTTATTTTTTTTTCGCCGTCATGACATTTCTTCGCGTTTCCTATGTCCGGTGATAGCCCGTCAACGGGCCATTAGAGTATTGTTATTTTTTTTTCTGCTGCATTGCTTCGAAATGTTTTTGTTTAATCTTCTTTCGATGTCGTTGCCTAACACTAACCTTTCTAAAAAAAAAGAAACAAAAATAAACGCTCACACACATAAAAATGTTGTTTTTAGTCAGCTGCAACTCTATTCTCTCGACAGCCTGTCATTTGTCACCTATATTCTCTCAGCGGTTCCGGCTTTCCATGTTCCTTGGCGCGGAAGGAAGCCAGCTTCTCCGTTCCCTAAATGTTTGTGTCAGACCAGCCCTCGCAGCTCATCAGAAAGCTGTCAATGAAAGCTCTTGCTTCCACTCCGAGCGAGACCATGTGCATCGATCCGGGCCCGTCACTCGGACAAATAATGCGACTCTCTCTTCATTTCTTTACCCCACCGTTTTTTTGTTCTTTGCCTTGGGACGGCGTCGATGAGTCAACAAAGACCCGCTGATAACTTGCGTCAGAATGTCTGGAGCACGCCTCCAATTGCTGCGTTTATTTACACAAAACCTTATAGAAACTAAAGCCTGCGCGCTTCGTTTTCTTACGTGAGCTACGTCACTGCTCCTAGGCTGAGCGAGGAGAGCCAGCAGAGGGTTTTCACCTCGAAGCATCTGCGAGGATGCTACGAAGCGCTTCGCGGATGGCCCGGAGGAAATACTTCTTTTCTTCTTTTCTTTTTACAGCGAAGCTGTATATGACTCGTTGGTCGGGTTTTTTTCGTGTGCGTTGTCAGAACAGTTGTCGACAGGAAAAATAGTTGACAGAAAACCCACTCCCGGGCATTATCACCGTTCGAGCGAGCCTTATCTCTTATCATGTGGTTTTGACACTTGTTTCAAAAAGAAAACTACAGAGCAAGTGTCAAAACCATGTGATTGATGATAAGCACATAGTGCTCCCCGCATGCGTTTCTCGGTAAAGACTGCGGTTGCGTAAGCTGCCGCGGCAACGGGAGAGTACGTAATGTGGAGTGCCCCGCTAACAATGCGAAGCACGTAGCGCTCCCCGCATGCGTTGTTCGGTAAAGATTGCGGTTGCATAAGCTGCCGCGGCCTCGGCAGCATACGAAGTTTTTCATATATAAAAAAGCTTTGGTACGGTGCCTTTACTTTTCCTTCGTCAATCATTTGGTATAGACCATTTTGCTGTTTAGAAACATGAACTGCCGCTTGCGTCCCAAGCGACTTCTGGTCGCACCGTCTTTGCAAGCCTGTTGAGCTTGCTTCTGTCAGCAGTGCTAGAAAGCATAAATGCTACATGGACAACAAAGTCGGATATTTAACGAGGGCCTTCGGCTGTAGAATATTCCATCTTGAAGGAGGCAAGTTGGTTTACAACAATACTCGAAACATTTGAACAGATCTCGCATGTCCTTCGTTTTTTAGGCGTTCACCTTGAGAATTAATTGGTGGTTAAATGTTTCATCTACCATTTCAAGCAGCGGTGTTAAGGTGGCCTTTGTTCATTCTTTTTATAAACCGGAAGTTCTCTCCGACGTCAAAAACTGGAGCACCATTTGGTGGTCTTTGCCGTAAAAAAAGGGTGTATATATAGTAGTGCAGTGCGCAATCGTGGCAGGTGATAACACAGCTTCGCTGCCCACCATTTTCACAGCGTGTATTGGAGCCTTAATTTTTTTATGCACCATCATCCCCGATGCATTCGGTCTGAGCGTCAAGGATGGAAGTGTGTTATAGATTGTACTGGCTAAAAAAAAAAAAGAAGGTTACGCTACGTGACGATGCAACATTATCAGACTTCAAATGGCTCGCAAGCAATGCAAAGGGTGCGAATCGGGCAGCGTAGAAAGCCGTTCGAAATGCGGAGACAAGACGCCTACGTCTTCACTGCGTCCGTCGGTTACCAGGATCCCTAGTGTTTTCGTGTGAGCGAATGTGGAGATCAATGCCTCATAAGTGTCGTGTGCCGTGTCGGGGAAGTTATATCGGAGAACCGAGGGTCCACACATTCCCCTTCCCAACCGACGTCTAACGGCGTATCCAATGGATTAAGACAATTCCGGAGAAAGATGTTCACGTTATGAGGTCTTCGAAGGTATGTTGGTTTGGCAACTTTTTGTTTTATCCTTGTACTCTTGCGCTTCCGAATTGTCATTGTGCCCTGAAGGATAGTACAGTACACAACTTCGCTACTTTCTGTAGTATTAAGGAGGCATAGTAGGTATTTTTAGAACGAGTTACCACCTCCAAAGTGTTTTGAAATATTTTTGTTGGTTTTAGCATGCGAATGATCTGCGCAGAGTATTTTTCTTTGTGTTTTAATCTTTTCATTCGACATCACCATCTAAAATTCAGCAGCTCCGTCCTTCAAGATTCATATTCTGACTTACGTAGCTGGATGCTTCGTCTCTGTGGGTGTGAAGACACTGAAGTGTGAATACCGCAGAGAACATTTGGTTTAGGAGAATTCATCACGATGCAGTGGTTCATTATCTGACGCTTTAAATCGAAGGGGACTGCACCTTCCAACACAACTGTTCGTCAGTGGGGTGATGCACGCTTAAGTTTTTGCGAACAAGGTGATGCATGTCGCCCCAGCACATGGCTCAGTTGTTGCGGTTATGTGATCAGCGCAAAGTTGTAAACGACCTGACACTATAACTGCGCTGTCAGAGTTCGAAAAGTTCGACACTCGTGCAAGCGGCCACACACCTCAAGCAGTGCTTGAACTCATCCTCACCTTGTCGACTAACATTCTTCTTAATAATACGTGCAAGGGGAACCCCAATAATGCCTTAGTGTAATTTGCAAGCTCTGCTCCAGTCAAAAAGCGACTGTCCGTGTTAGCAAAAAGTTAGAGAAAAAAATATCTGTGAAAAAATTACGACATTTCTGTGGACCTGAGACGAAGGCAAAAAGGAAGTTGTCTCATGAGACGAAGTATATATTTTGTCACATTCATTTATTGCAAAAAGGCCTTCTGACAGGTAGTCGATCAGTCACATTTCGTGTCGCATTTGCTCATTTCACTCACTTAAAACTATCTGTTTTATATAAAACAAACGACGCTTGAAGTAGCGCACCGTCATTTATTTTCGTACATTTTCTTAAATACCAAAGTTGCCGTCCAACATGTGGTGGGAGGTAGAGAGCTTGCGCTTATTTTGTTTTTCAGGGAACCACCTGGAAGGCGCTAGGCATAATATACAGTTCTACATATTTACTAGTTTTGTAATACGCATAAGGATATAAAAAGCTTTAAAATTAAGATATTAGGGATTCCATAGCAGCGATTTGGATTTATACAAGATACCAAGTTAAATAATCGTGGAAAGGGTGTAGTCGCGAATATTTATACCACAGGGGTTTTCAGTCGTCCTAACTTAATTGTAAACACCAAAAATCTTAGTTTTATTTGAAATTTTAAAAATAAAAGCTGTAATCGGAATAATTATCTCGTCGTCACGCACGGGTAAATGACATTCGTACAAATATTTGCGATCGAATCTACGGGCCGCCCCGCCAGCGCGTCGGCGCAAGCGTCGAAGTCCAGCGCCCAGCCGACTGTCGCTTTTCCGCGCTCGCTCGCTAACCTATGGCTACAGTGAGGTCACCAAGAGCGGGCGCTCAGGCCTTTAGTTTCTACGAGATGTTGGTTTAAAACGTCGTTCGTCTGGATTTCCGCCTATACTTTATTTCACACCAAGTCCTAGGTGGCGCAGGCTACCCCCTGTTATAAAGGGTATATCCAACGTTACTAATAGCGGGTTCGTTTCACACGCACTGGCACCGTTCGAGTTCTCTCCCAGAATGCATCGCACTCGCAGAGTGTTGCACGGAGAACTCGACTCAAACGAACTCGCCAGATGCACCGAGTGCAGAAGACTGATGCTGCCGCCATCTATGTTGTAGAAAAGGTACCGACCTCAAACCGAAACTAGCGTCTTTCTGTTCGGAGTGATGGGTGGGAATGCGAGAGTGCAGTCGCTACCAACGTTTATTTACAAACGTTGGTCGCTGCAACCTGTAGTTTATAGTTGCGATGACTTCAAGCAACTCGGCTGTCGTAGAGATAGTTACAGACGGCGTAAATTTCCGCAACCAGCTGTCTACAAAGCAGCTGGTTGCGACCTTTCAATTCTTATAACCGTTTACACTGAACAAAACTGATGATGCTGTCCGAGCAGAAGCTTGATCCGTTTGAGCATGGTATTATGCGTGAACCACTGAAAAGGTACGGCTTAAAACTAGTCTGTTGGAATATCCAGCAAAACTTTTCGTGGACTTTCGATTTCGATCGTCATTACAGGTGGATCAGATATTAGCCTTGGTGAGGGCGTCGAGAACGAGAGCTTTCTCGAACAAAATACGACGGGGCAAGTTAGCTCACGTAGGTAAATGTTAAACATGATGATGTTGACCAAGCCCCGGGTAAAGTCACTATCTTTAGCTTTCTCTGATGCTTATTGGGCAGTCAGAGATTTCTGCTGGGGGAGTTTTGTAGACAAATGTTCAATTTTTAACCTGCACACGGATGGTAATAAACATCTCGGGGGCCGCTGATGCGTTTGTTCTGAGCATTTCTTTACACACTGGTATATTTCAGCGTTTGTACGGCAACAGAGCAAGTTAAAACCTGCAAATAAAGCACGGTTTGTGAATTGATTCCTTCATGAAATAGCAGACGCTCACAATTTAAGCTCGCGTTTGATTCCGTTGCCCGCGGGACGCGATTTTTATCAGAAAATCTACTTTTTTTCCTTTGGGTTCCGCGACACATCTAGCAGACGAACTTTCGTCGTCTGCTCCCGCTCCCCGCCGGCCTCGCCGGAGCGAGGCATGACGGGATTGCATTTTGGCGCACTCTCGATTTTCTCGGTGCAGCGAGTGCATGAACGCGTGCAGTGTCAGCGATGAAACGAACTCGGAGAGTGCGACCACTCGTGGAGTGCCGGCCGAAACGAACCCGCTCCACGCTGCGAGTGGGCACGCGTGGGCACGAGTGCCGTGAAACGAACTCGCTAGTAAAAACTCCCCAGTTGGGAAACTCAGCCTTGAAACCCGGACCGCTGGCGTCCACCGAGACCGAGCTAAATACGATAACAGCGCCACCCTTTAGCGACGAGTTAAAACGAAAGTTGCTTCACATAGTCACTGCGAGATGGCCCTGCGAGATGGCGCCACCGGCCTTTGCCCGACTCGACGTGCAGCCGTGCAGTTCCCGGAGCGGACGCTGCGGGAGAAATGGGGGCGTTGCGATCGTCATTAGCTCGGTTCTCGAGTATGGATCCGAGCCACTTTCTTAAAGCAGGCTCTATGGCAGTTTCCCAACTGAGGGGTTCTAGTAACGTTGGGTATATCCAATAACATCCATCGCTCCATCCATCCGACCGCAGCCAACGATGCGATGGGGCCAATCAAGCAGCGCCAAAAGTGCATCGTCATGGCGCTCGCTCGTCGTCTTTGGTGCGTTTGCTATAGAACCGGCTAAACCAACCACGCACAGCGAATGTGCCGTGATCCTGCGCTTTCGTTTTCTTTTCTGTGCGTGATTAGCTCAGTCGGCGAACGCACAAAGACGACGAGCGCCATGACGATGCACTTTTTGGCGCTTACTGGATTGGCCCCATCGGATGGTGGTGTTGGTTGTGGCCAACGTTACTAAAACACTCAGTTGGGAAGCTCGCCGTCGAAACCTGGGCCGCTGGCGTCCACCGAGACCGAGCTAAATACGACAACAGCGCCACTCTTTAGCATTTGTCTGTACTGTGGTCACCAATTGAGCTTTTAGAAAGCATGTTTTTCCGTAAAAACAAACGGGAAAGACACTTTTTGTATGAAATTTATTGGAGTTTAGTACAAAAGGAAGGGCGCGTGATGTTTTTAATATCTTTGGTTTGCAAGGTTTTGTGGCACAATTAATATTGTTTTTATACAACCATGCCCCAGCGGTGCTTTCAGGTAGCGCGTCCCGACCTAGGTGCATTTTAACTTGGATAGTAAAACGCGGCGCATCCGCTGGGGAGATGGGGGTGGCACATCTGTAACCTCTTTCGCTGTATCTGTTTCGGCGCCAAATGTGGCCGATTTAAGCCAAAATAGAAGTAACGTGCGGTTCCTCAAGTGGCCGCTGCGGGAGAAATGGCGGCGTTGTGTTCGCCATTAGCTCGGTGCTCGAGGACAGATCGCGGCCACTTATTCAGAGCAGTCTCTATGGCAGTTTCCCAACTGAGGGGTTTAATAACGTTGGTTGTGGCTGAACTGAATGCGAATTCCGGCCGCCATTCCTGACCTTTTCTCGTCTTACCCAGATGCGGAGCGTCTGAAGCGGGCGTTAACGAGCCTCCACAAAGGCCAATGCAAGAGAAAAGGACACGTTAGGATCTAAAACGGCGATAACCTGTCCCACTGTAGGGATGAAGTTTAATGAACGAAATAAGAGGAAACCAAAACTGGGAGGTCGATTATGGCGGCGCCCATGCGCGCAGCTGCTGCGAAGCGTCTGGCGCGCAGGGCATGGGTTCCAGAGCACGCCACCATCGGTTGATCACCAGCGCCACCGTGGCCGAATGAGGCAACACTGAGAAGGCTACCCTCACGTACCCTCGCGAGATTGCGTTTTTATTTCCCCACTCCTATAGCGTTGTGTTGTCGCACCAAAACGTACAACCGTTTTCAAAATGTATCGAACGTAAACTACATTAACGTGTATGCGCGCTTCAGATTTTTTGTATGTGAAAATTCAATGCGAGAAGAAAGAAAGAAAAAAGAACGCTCACCTCGCTCCAACGTTACTAAAGAGCCCCGTGTTGATGAAGAGCGGGCAGACGGTGGTCAACTTGATGTTCTCGACGCCCGTCTGGTAGAGCTCTTCCTCCAGGGCGTACATGAAGCCCAGGACAGCGAACTTGGAAGCGCTGCGTCGGCGAAAAAATAGACACGCGGGGCTCAACGCACGTTTGACTGTGTCACGCACGTTTCAGGAACACACACACACGCACAAAAATGCACATTACGCGGAAAATGAATTTTAGGGTTCACCCGCGCATTGTGTCAAACAACGACGTAAGATGGTCATGTGACGTTGCGTCATGGTGCCACGTGACCTTGAGGTCACGTGACGTTACGTGACGTCAAGTCACACGAAGAGAAACAGCTCAAAGATGGACGACACAACACGGAGTCGTCCGGCACGCACATCACGCAAAAATCGCCACCTGCAAATACTGTTCGACACTGAGGCCACATGAGATGGTCGCACGACGCGATGTCACGTGACCTGACATTACACGACGTCATGGTGCGTCGCGACATCAATTTCCCCAATTTTCAGTTTTCATACATTGAACGGGGAAGTTGATGCCACGGAACACCATGACGTCACGAGAAGAGAAACAGCTCAAAGCTGGACGACTCACGTTTCACAGAGGCACGCAGACCCATCGCACAAACTCCAAATATATACGTAACGTAGAAAATAAATATAATCAACCACTCGCAAATAAACAAAACAAAAAATCATCCACGCGACATTATAGGTGAACGAAAGTCGAGTACTATCGTTAAAAATGGATGCACTTTTGAAAATACCTGAGCATCGATCTATTTCCTCGGAGCACGCGGATCTAAGGGAGCTAAAAGGACGAACCCGACGGAGTGATTCGAATACGCTATTTTGCTCCGAGGGAACATGACGCTTTTGAGTCAAACGGCATTCTGAGTTTTTTCGTTCGCTCGACGCGCTCTCTAGTTGAGAGAAATACCCCCATGTGGAGAAAGCAGCCGCGTACGTATAGAACGGTAAAAGTAACGCCTCACTACTTTTTCCCGGTAACCAGGTAACGACCTAGCTACCTTTTACGAGAATCAACTATACTCGTCTTCACCTCAAGAAAAAAGGAAGGTTTTGCCATTGTTCATACGCCGCGCGAAGAAGTTCTTACGAGATTTGGTTGTCGGAGCAAGAAGCGATGCTTTGGGCGTTTGAAACGTGTACGTCTTTGTAAGATAACATAGTATACCCAATCTAAAATACACCTATATATCTTAATTCTCTACATAAAGGGGGAAATTAGTAACGCTCCGCGATGAGCCGGACTTTTTTTTTAAACGGGTATAATAACGTGTTTTTGTTAATTGTTGATGAAGTAACGAGTAAAGGTATTTAGTTAGCTCTGGAGGGGAACGTCTACAAAACGAGTATATACCCCAACCTAGTTCTCGGCCTAGCTCGCGCCTGTCATTTTAACAATATGACCAAAAACGCTGATACACTATGAAAGGACGTGAGCAAGGTGTGTCAGTATAGCCGCAGTTATCCCCGAATGAACGCGTTAAAAAACGAGGAATTATTAACGACGACAAAATATTCGAAGCGGCTATTGCGCCCTAAAAACGAAAGAAGAAGAACGCGTTACTTTCAAGCGGGATCCGGTTACTTCGGTGGACGAACGTTTCGGTGCACGGACATTTCGGCGTAAATACAAAATGTATTTGGAAATGGATGGTTAAACCTGCAAACAGTGCGGACCTTTGTAAACTTCAATATGTTGAAGCATGAAAAGTATAAGATGTATTGATAAGAATTCCAGATTTGATTATAAAAAAGATACAGAAAATATAGACCTCAACAACAAAACTTAATTGTGTCTCCGATACAACAATAATATATACGGTTATTTTATTGCGGGGAAAGATATTTGATTAAGGTTGTGAAGGCGGTCATTAAGAGAGGCTTAACAATCTATACATATTACAAAAAAAATGCAACCTGCTTTCTTAGCGACAGGCATTGATACAATAGATATAATAAGGATCGGTTTAGCTTTAGGTTTGGTAAGGCAAAATGATGGAATAAAAAAGTCACCGCATATATACTAGAAACAGTGGCGAGTGGGTACAGATAAGCCGAATATAATTTATTAGCCATTTGATTAAGGAACAGCACTAAAGGAATTGTTATTTGTAGAGGCAATGACGAATGTCCCATACCGAGAATAAACACTGTATGAACATGCAACTACACTCTAAAAAAATCCCGTGCGTCTACTTTCCGCACAACACTTGGAGAACCAATCACCGCAACTTACGGAGGCAGCTCAGCGAATGACGATGCCAAAACATATGCTTAAAAAAAAAAAAACTCGGTCTGAGTTGTGACATTAAGCAATGCAAAACGTCACTCTTGCAGTGCTTAATGTCAGAACTCAGACTGATTTTTTGGTTTAAACATATCTTTCGGCATTATCGTTTTCTGAGTTGCCTCCGTAAGTTGCACTGATTGGCCCTCCGAGTGTTGTGAGGGAAAGTAGACGCTTTTAGAGTGTATAAGGAGTATGGTGATAAACTATGCGACATACATTCAGAGACAATCAAAAGATAACCAGAACTTCCAATGATACCCACCAAAGTGTCCGTACACCGAAAAGTCCACGCACCGAAAAGTACGTACACGAAATGTCCGTGCACCGAAATGTCCGTGCACCGAAATGTCCGTGCACCGAAATGTCCGTGCACCGAAATGTCCATGCACCGAAATGTCCGTGCACCGAAATGTCCGTACACTGAAATGTCCGCACTGAAAAGCCCTACACCGAAAGTTTTGTGAGGATGGCAGATTGAAAGAGTTGGAGAAGCATCATAGTAACAATAGCTGTTCTTACTATCGAAATGTCCTAGACCCATTACATTGCTACCGAAATGTCCTACAGAACAACAGTTGTTGTTGTCTTTACGCTGTTGTTACTACCGGAAAGTCCTACGCCGAAATGTCCTAGACCCATTTCAAGCTAATGTAACGCGTTGATTTGGAATCGCAGTAACGAGTAACTCATTTTGTTACTTTTTGAATGAGTAACGAGTAACGTTACTTTAGTTCAGTAACTTAAACATGTCCGAGAAAAAGTAGGTAAGTACGTATGACCTTTTCTTTTCCTTTTAGTGCGCACCTATCTTAGAAGCCCGTGAATAATGGAAGGGGAGCCGGATAACTGTCGAATCGAACATTTATCGTCTAAAAAAAAGAAAAAGGACAACCGAGCGAAGAAAGGCCGAATTGTAAAGAACTCTTCACTGACAGACACGCGCAGGCTGTCAGCGCAGAGCTCATTGTTTCGCAAAAAAGATGAGCTGGGGACGTCGGCATGCATTCTTAAAATGCTTTTTTTTCCCCTGGCGCTCTCACTCTATCATTCTTGCTTCTCAAATTCTCAGCACACGTTTATGTTTTATATGGTTGCCGCACGCACGGGCTTTATTTTGCCACGAAATGTCCATCCAGTTTTATTTTTGGACCGCATGAGATCAGATTTGGAGCTACCTACACAAAATGAAAAACAATTTGTTTATATAAAAATGTGGGTTCCTCAAAGTTTGTTTCACGTTCAGACCTGACGTTTTTGAACCGTACGTATTTGAACAAAACGTTCTTTGCGGACACAAGTACATATGCTTTCATAGATCGGGCCCGTATCCTTTTTTTTTTCACGTTTTTTTCTTCTGACGAATTGCACAACCCAATCGCTCACCAGTAGTCCGTCATGAAAGGCGAGCCCATGAGGCCTGCCGCCGACGCGATGGAGACGATGTGGCCCTCTCCCCTTTCTTTCATGGACGGAAGGAAGTGTTTCACCATCTGGAAAGACGAATGCACATCTTTTTCGACAAGGCACACGGTGAAACGTCACGCTAAGTGCCACAGAAGAAGAGCTCCTTTGTCCCTCTTGTTCCCCTTCTCCAGGGATTATTTTCGTAGCTCTTTTTATTTGTTTCAAACATTTTTCCAGCCTCGTCGTTCACCGAGATCGCCACGTAGATTGCAGTGATTGGCTCTTCTCAAGTACTCTGCGGGAAAGCAGGCGCTTCGGATTTCTTAGAGTGTTGCAGCACATCCTTGTTTCGAACGTCTACGCTATCCTCTCTTAAAAATCACTGCGCGTCTACTTACCCGCAAAACACTCAAAGAGCCAATCTGCGATCAACCGAATCAGCTCAGCGAATGATGACGCGGAACATCTGTTTAGACCTTAAAATGAAGTCTGCGCTGTGGCATTACGCAATGCAAAGCGCCATGCTTGCATTGCGTAATGCCACAGCGCAGGCTTTATTTTGATGTCTAAACAGATGTTCCGCCTCATCTTTCGCTCAGCTAATCTCGTACATCGCAGAGATTGGCTATTCGAGTGTTTTGCGGGTAAGTAGATGCACAGGCATTTTTTTAGAGTGTAGTATAGACCACGTAGCGGTAGTCAACAGGTCAAAATCCACAGACTGTACAGGGACCAATCACTGTACGACCTGCTGAGCACCTGAGAAGTATATACATAGTACTAAAAAGTATTTCAATCGGATATTTACTGGAATTTATCAGTTATTAGAGTCACGAAACGATTCCCAAAGAAATAGGAGGGAACACGTAAACGCTATTAACATACGTGTTAATATGTATCTGATGATTGTGCGACATTTGTACTATCCAAAATAGGTGACGTGACGAAGTAGTACTTTCGAGACTTTGTTTTACTTGGGTGAATTTTAAACAACAGAAAGTTGTCGCATCACTTGATTAAAACAATACACTTAACGTTAGAAACAACAGCCGTAGCGCTTGCATGCGGGCCATGACACCGACTACGTTTTAGAAAAATAGTAATAATCATCAATCAGTCGCAGGAAGAAAAAAAACTAGTATAGTTGATATTTTCAAATTATTTCTTATTCCGTTTAACCTTCTCTTTAAGAGCAAGACAATCGTTCAGAACTGACAATGAACAATATTGTTATATAAGAAACACAGGACTGGGTTCTTAAATACCCGAATACTGTAATCTTCAGTGCCGACATTCTGCGTTAAAATTTGCTGCCGTAGGAACTCGGATTTCGTCTCATTAGTCGACATAAAACGTTTGTTCTTCCGAGTCTTATAAAGCGGCG
This sequence comes from Ixodes ricinus, assembly GCA_037355805.1. Lineage (NCBI taxonomy): Eukaryota > Metazoa > Arthropoda > Arachnida > Ixodida > Ixodidae > Ixodes > Ixodes ricinus. The sequence goes on from JAZHYW010017917.1 coordinate 58,509, forward strand.
CTCGCCACAAGGAACTGATCGTAAGTGTGACGGCTTTTTTACGCCGTTTTTTTTGGTGGGAGCGGCACGTAATTCCGGTCTAATCTCGGGTGTAAATAGCCGAACCATATTTAAGCGCGCGTTTGTGGCTATTATACCCATCCTTGTGAATTCTTTAGAGGTACTCCTAAGCACGCAGATCCCTTCCCAACCCGCCCGCGTGCACGCGCGGCACACAAAATTAAACAGCTTTCCGTTACCGAGAATAATGTAAAGAAAGGCGACATAAAACCTCGTCTAAAACACGTCAGGCTATGTGCAAAAAAAAAAATCTTGCAGACGATGATTTTATTTAAGATGTACGTCAGTGTAAAAAAAGAAAATAACCCACGTCAATTGCGTCGCAACAATATGGGTATTCTTGCGTCATTGGTTGATGCTCTTGGGCACGCTCGCGATAAACTCCTAATAGAAATGCATTTTTTAGCGTCCTGCCAGCCGATGCCTTCTAAATATTTATCGAAACTGTATTTTCTTGGGAAATTCGCTTTTTGATGGTCACTATTAGATACATATGCTCAGCGAAGACTGTACCGGGGCATGTCGCAACGAATCTCTCTAACCGTAGTGACTTTACGCGAGACTTTTTCTTTACCACAGAACGACGCGCACTAGTATATATTTGTGTCGCCCTGTAGTAAAAGCCCGTCTCGGGGTAAAGTCGCTATCGATTCTAATCTTTTCTTCTTTTTTTTTAAACTTTGTTATCGAGTGTAGTACACTGTTGCAGCTGCAATCTGCACGTATTCTTGCATGTATATAGAATATGCATGCAAAAACGGGTTTCTCTGCGTCAACATGTACATTGCTCCGCCTGAAAAACAAAGAAAAAAAACAGCAATAAGTTTAATACTTAGTACGCTAAAGCGCGGTGGGCTTCAGGTGGAGCTTTGACCTTTTGGGTGCCATCCTAAAACAAAGAAAGAAGAAAAAGGACACTGAAAAACGCCTTTCTTTTTCTGTGGCGCCGGAAAAAAATAACGCGCTCGTACTGAATGGAACAATGACGTCATTTCTCTTTCGGAATCGGAGAGCAGAGCCTCTTCTAAAGTTCTTGCGTTGCGAGAGACTGTAAAACTAAGACACCATTATACGTGACAGCCATAAGGTCCCAAACGAGGATGAAACAAACGACGCGCAGTGCGAGTTCCACGGTCGATCGGCTCCCGCAGCAATAGCAGAAGACAAGTCCCGCACATGGCGTCATCGTTAACGGATCTCCAACCAGCCTCAAACGGGTCGCGCTCGTTGTGAGACGCTTCCAGACGCGCTGGTATCGACGCTGACGCGAGCTATGCGGAGCGCAAGTTCGTCTGCTCCGTTTGCCCCCGCAAACGGAGCAGACGACTTTGCGCTCAGAACGCCGAACTCTGATTGGCTCAATCAGAGCCAATCGGAGTTCGGCGTTCTGACGTTCCCACAACGCCTGCAAAAGAAGCAGACGAACTTGCGCCCCGCATAGGTGGCGCTGCCTATAGATCCACAAGTGATGACGGTTGGGTATACGGTGCCATGGAACGCGTCTCCAACTGGTGTGTTCAGCGTCCCAATCCGCCCATGCATCGAAAGTTGTCCCCAAACGTAAACACGTGACGTCACAAAAGCAGGAGAGTTTCTTATGCTGTCGGATATGTCGCGATCCTGGTGGTTGGTCGCGGAAGTTCGGGCGAAAAGCAAGAGCAGACGCGAGCCTCGCTGTCGTCGCGGCGTCCCAACTCCTGCCTGCCGAGGCTTCCGCGGACTGTCAGGCCGGAGAGCGACCTGCTGCAGAACAGGCGTCTGCCATATCCCCCACCACTGCTGTGACGCCGCCAGGATCGCGACTGGCGACAGCATGACACTTGTATGGACGTCATCACGTGGAAATCGAAGGACGACTTTTCTGGACGCGTTGAACGCATCAGTCGGGGACGCATTCCATGCACCATAGTAGTTTGAGGTTCGAGTATCGTGTGGTATCGCTTGCCGCCGCCACTCACCCAAAACTGGGACAGCGTGTTCACTTCGAAGGTACGTCTAATCTGGCTGTGCTTGAGGGCGAGCAGGCCCTTGCTCATGGCCACGCCGGCGTTGTTCACCAGCACGTCCACTCGGCCCACGGCGCCGAGCACGCGGTTGCCCACGGCCTCGACTTGCTCCTCCGACGTGACGTCACACTGGAACGCGTGCGCCGTGTGGCCCAGCTGCCGCAGTTCCTCGCACACGCTGTCGTTGTTCTCCTGTGTGCAGATACAAACAGAAACCAAAACAGAAATGTTTAGGTGATGGCGAACGTTGTAAAGTCCAGCAATGCTTGGATTTGGGCTAGTTGGTTTGTCATTCTGATGTATACTGCGCTGCAAAGTTACACTTAACACACATAGACGTAAACTACGAGATGATACGAAAGACAGTTAAGAACGTGACGTATTTGTGAAGTCTTTTTACCAACCGGGTGGCGCTGTGATCATGCACATCGAGCTTGGTAACCACGAAGAAGCACCTCTGTTCAGTGTCAGACGAGGCTAGCGGCGCGCATGTGCAGTAGCGGCGTCATCGTTTGAAAGCGTTTCGGAAAGGTGTGTGTGTGTGTGTGTGTGTGTGTGTGTGTGTGTGTGTGTGTGTGTGTGTGTGTGTGTGCGTGTGCGTGTGTGTGTGTGTGTGGAAGGGGGGGTCTACGAAAACACACTATTAAAATAGAAAGTTTTAGATTAGGGAGATCGTTCCGATACCTCCGATAACGATACTCGATACTCCGACGAAGCCTTTGCTCAATCATCGTGTCGTTATCGGGCATCATTATCGGAGGTATCGGAACAATAAAGAGTTTTAGTAGATCGTTCCGGTACTTCCGATATCCCCGATAAGTAACGAAACCTGATAACGATACAATGCTATATTCAAAAGGCGGCGGCGGAATATAGGGTATCGTTATCGTAGTAGTTGGAGCGATCTATACTACAAAATTTCTAATCTACTACAACTCCCTAATACTTTAGCATAGCGTTACCGTAATACCACTGCCGTTACCGTCATGACGGAATCAGACAAGGAAGGTACTTATCGCAAACAAAACGTTTTAGCCAACCGTCACTTTATACTTTGCTGCTTGAATAAAATATATTGACGATGATGGTTAACGAAGCCGCGGTTTAGTTGCTGTGTTTTCCAGGCCCGGTTCCGGCATGACGGTAATGTTAACGATACCGCTATCTATTCTTAAAGAAGTTCTATCAACATATCTGCTGAATGTCAGCTGAAGTTAGACAAGGGATGGGGGACAATAACAGCAAGCATGTATAAAGACGAAACCTTGATATTAGATTTAAAAACAAACGACGACAAAAAAACACGTAGAAAAACAAATGTGTCATCAATAGATACAATCCTACCAGATGAGAGGGAATGTCTTTAGGGACCGTTCTTCGGAAATTATTCTGAAGCCGGAATAGTTTAAGAATTGCGGCCATGAACATAATTTTAAATGGAGCGAATGGGGAGATTACGAATTAACTTGACTAATAATAATAAAAAAGGTCCGATCTAAAAGTAAAAAAAAAACGTTTCGGCGATATTTGAAATTTTTTATTTATTCAGGAACCAGCTTCAGCAAGACAGCAGAACCCCCTCCCCCCCCCCTTTTCTTTTTTACCTGAAAAGCGAAAGAAGAGGCATTCACATGCGTTAAGATGTGAACTACATTGCAGTGAAGCTCTACCACCAGGGAGGCATCCACAGCGCTCGTTTACGTTAATGGGTCATATAATCTCGAATGGCTCCAGACGTCTAACGACTCCTCGGAGAAATACAGGGCGAGTCCGATTGGAAAAAAGCCGTGCCTGAGAGCAGCGTGTTGGCAATGGGCGCGTTAAGTCCGCGCTCCTTTGCTCCTGCTCCGACGCTCCGAGTTTCATTCTCCGATCGCAGCAACTAAACGGAGCATAGAGTACAGGAGCGCGACGCACCGAAATTATCGTCAAGCCGCACGAGCCACTTCCGACCGCACAGTTATGACGAACCCGGCATCCCGTGGGACGCCGGTGGTCAGAAGCTGAAATTATTTCCAAGATAAATTAATTAACACCTGCGTGGAGCGGCAGCGTGTAAAGTAAAACAGACGTGGACGTAATGAAGTATCTACGAATGTTTTAATATTCTTGAAAGGTTTGAAGACTCGCTTCGAGCACATATTTGGAAAGTTACCTCGATCGATCTATTTATTGACCATGCATTTCGTTCAGATTCAAATGTAAGATAACGTTCCTGAACTCGCTTGCCGACGCAGGAAACTGTCAAACTTGTCCGATGTTCCATCTTGTAGAGCGAGACGGAACCCGTCCATGTTCTATATACCGGCACACCACCGTTCAATAGATAACACGTCGATTCGTCTTCAGACGAGATGCATGAACAAACATTTTCCGCAACGCTATAGCTGATGTTTCGACTTTCCAATCGAAGTATCGGGTTAGCATTCTGAAAAGGGCAGCGGTCCCACCGTCTTCTCATCTCGACAACTTTTTTGTCGCTGTGCTATTGGCCCGATACCGTTCGATAGATGACTTCGTTTTCAGGCGAGATACACGAACTGGAAAGGGGCAGCGGTCCGGCTGCGGCCTTCGTCTCGACAGCGTTTCTGTCAGCACAGTCATCTTGTTTGTGGACGTGATGTCACGGACCAAGTCACTCGCCCTCCGATTAATACTCGGTGCACGAAAAGCGCGCTCGAGTGTGTCTCCGGCGGCGCTCCTCTCTGTTTAGTCATAGCCTCCTCTATATTGACAAAACCTGGCAGATCGCCACGAGAAGCGGCCGCCGAAACGGAAAAGGTGGAGCGGCAGACAACGGATGAGAGGAGAGCCACGTGACTGGCGCCCCGCTGCGGCGAGACGCAGAAACACACTTCTCCCCAGCGAACAAGTGTGTTTCGGGTCCTCGCCGCTGCAAAAGCTGTGCGCTGACGTCCAGGTTCCCCGAGAAATGGCTCTTTGATGCTCTGTGCTACCAGATCCCCGCGCTCTAAATCCGCGACCGGGCACTCTATGGCTCCGTCGTCGAACTGCCAGGCTTTGTAAGTATAGAGGAGGCTATGGTTTAGTGAACGGGGCGCCAAACTCTCTCGCGCTCCGGAGCACGAACTTTACGCACCCAGTGGTTTACAGACCAGAAAACCAACCAGACTCGTGGACGAATAATTTGGTATGAAATGTGAACTGATCTGTCCCCGAACGTTAGTCGTTGAGGGTTGCCGAATCTAAATTTCCAATACTTTACGTTTCCTGCGTGCTTTGGTCTTTTAGAGTCCCTTTATCATCTCAGCCAAAGGTTGCCCAAAGTTAACTACTCTACCCTATATTAATTATTTTGATCGACTTTATGGATAGTAACAAATTAGAAGTGGATAGTTGAGAGTGTTAGTGTTTGCATTACGATATAGAGAGGGGACATTGAAGAAAATGGAGACGACACGTTTTGCTTTTTTGTTGCAAGTTGAAAGCCCGTGTCGTCCGTACTTTTTCTATAGATGTCCTTCTCGTTTTCGTAAATTAAGTGTGGTCGCGGCCTTTGCAGCGCTATATCCGTAACTTGAAAATATAAGCTGTAAATATTACCGGTTCCTCAGAATGACTCAATAGACTACTTTTACGTAATATAAAACCGTGTGTAAAAAATGAAATGTTTTAATACATTGATACAAAAGTACCGTATAAACGGCGTAGGCGACAGAGATCATTTCCGAGGACGAGAAAACCATAAACAGGGAGCGAAGCAAGTAAAAACAAAAAATTAAACATATAACGAGACAAATGTGAGGGTCAACTTTCACGGCATTCCGCAGTCCCCGTGCAAAACCCATCAAATAAGTGTTAGTTTTTTTTTTTAACGACGTTAGTTATAAGGAAATACAATGGTGCGAGAGACAAATTGTTCTGAAACTCGACCTGCCAGAAAGTAAATTTGTTTTCTATGCTCTGGAATAAAGATAACAATAATAATAATAAAATACTCCCATCTCCTGAAGCATATACGCAGTGCCGCGTAAGCCATAATTTCAAACCAAGATTGCTGTATTTAAAGAAAAAAAAATGCCGTAAAAAAAGATCAGTTGAATAAGCATGAAAGCTAACGTTAAAATGACTGCTTCGTGAGGGTACGGGATTTGAGAATCCGTCATGCCACGGAGTTATCGAAATGGAAATTGAATGTTATTCAAAGCGATTTGACGCAAGTGCCAAATAGGAATATTTATATAGTATAATAACACGTATATCTCGGGTCACGCAATACGTTCAATCCATAATGTAGCAGCCAAAAAAAGAAAAAAAAATCTAGAAAGTACAAACGACCGACAACTTAAAAAGAAAAGAGAAAAACAAACACATTTCGCACAATCGCGCTGCCGGCGAAAAAAAAAAAGAATCGTGTCCGCTAAGGCTTCTTCGTATTTTCTCAGTTATCTATCTCGAAAAATGAGCGAAGAACTAAAGAAGAAAAGAAAGAAAGAAAAAAAGATCGATTAGATTCTTTGCAGCACCTATAATGACTTCCAGGAGGCTTATGAGCGTTACTTTAATTGGAATTCTCGGTACACCCGTCTTCCACTTTCGGGCCCGCATTTATCTATTCAAACTCGCAAATGACTTTTCAGATTGAAACTAGTTCGCGGTCGAGACCGCGGGGACGTACGCTCGCAATGGGGGAACGCGGAAGGCGCATACCAAATCACCAGAGTGTTATATTACCTGCATGGAGCGATCGCGAGCACACGAAAAGAAAAGAAATAACGTTTCTTGGAACCTTCTCTATACGGTTATGGATCCCTTCGAGAAGAGCAGCCTCGAAGGTGCAAAATGGTGGGCCTGAACCTGCGTTCGAAGGCCGAGTATTAAAAGACATTAACGTCGCGAAGGCTTCGCGTTGCGTGGTGCGACTTGGATAGAGGTAGGTGGATGTGAGGAAGGATGTTAAGCCATCGTTGCGAGTCTTTTACACGGTCTACTGAGCCTAGCGCTAGAGCCAGTCCTGGCTGGCTTCATGTTCCATAGGGAAAAAAATAAGATTAAGGTTTTTCCTAACTTGTATCTACGAAAACTAAAAAAGTACTCGGCGCGCGAATTGCATACTTTACGAGGCATGAAGCTACTGAATTTGAGCCTGTTATCGTTTTTTAATGTGTGAGGGCTTGTCTCTGCTTGAATACAGGTGAAACACAAAATGGAGGGTGGATTCTTCGAGGATCGGCTTGAACAAGTTTGATCACGTAATATGTGTTCTTTTTTTCCTTAGAACTTTGAAAGTGGGCGTACTTATCGACCCGTTCAAATTTCCGATTTCGTAAAATCCGCCCGATCCGTAAATAAATAAAAAAAGAATAACATTTAATTTTCAAAATGCGAATCTCTAAAGAAATCTCAGACGAAGAACCAGATGCCTTATCATTTTCGGTGGTTTTCAGTGGAGTGCATTCATCGAAACTTGATCCGATGCTATAAATGACGATCGTTAAATATCTCAGGAGTATGACATTAAATGCGGCGCAACAATGTAGCGTCCTCTCGCGCCTGTCTACAACTATATCACTACCCCTAAATAAACGCAAGAAGTCTTTATTCAAGCAGGAACATTACACCATGAATGACATTTTGGGGCGCGGCCTTGGGATCTAAAATCTTCCGGTTGACTGAGAGCAATCAAATAACCGATAATCACAATTCGCCCGAGTTGCGAATATTTTTTTGTCCCCGGGATAACACGAATTAAGTACGCACGATTAACTGATAGCTTGAAAAACGCACGGTATGGTCGAACACGGGTACCTCGTTACCGCGGTGTAGCGAATGGGATGCCGGCATCTGTAGATAAGAACCACGAAACAGGAATCGCAACGAAAGTAGCGGAATGCACAAGAGGCCATGCACAGCGGCGTCTTAAGCTTTCAGTCACTATAGTTCACTAATTAGTCACTAAGTATAATCAATAATTATGTAGTTTACGTTACTAAAGGCTCAAGCCTGTAAGGGCCTCCCCTCTGAGGCTTTTTTGCGTGAGTACCCGCGGGCATGAAAATCACCTTCTGAAGATGCGGGGTTGTCTGTTTCTTTTGCAGGGGTTCTGGTGACGTCAGAGCGACGCCGAGCTCTGATTGGCCCTGATTGAAAGGATAGTGGGTAGACCTCAAAGCAAGCTGCCTTGAGGTGTACCCACTATCCGGCAATCAGAGCCAATCAGAGCTCGGCGTCGCTCTGACGTCACCACAACCCCTGCAAAAGAAGCAGACGAAATTGCGCAACGCATAGCTCTTGACAACGTTACCAAAACCCTCAGTTGGGAAACTCACCCTTGAAACCTGGGCCGCTGGCGTCCACCGAGACCGAGCTAAATACGATAACAGCGCCACCCTTTAGCGACGAGTTGAAACATGAAAGTTGCTTTACGCAGCTACTTCGAGATGGCCCTGCGAGATGGCGCCACCGGCCCTTGCCCGACTCGACGTGCACCCGGGCAGTTCCCAGAGTGGACGCTGCGGGAGAAATGGCGGCGTTGCGATCGCCATTTGCTCGGTTTCTCGAGTACGGATCGGAACCACTTTTTAAAGCAGGCTCTATGGCAGTTTCCCAACTGAGGGGTTCTAGTAACGTTGGCTCTTGACATGTACCTGATCAGCGTAAAGTTTTTGTTTTCCGGGGAGAATCCATGGACGAAAGTACGATCCCTCCTTGTGATTACACACGCATAGTATGGTTAATCTCGAATGCTCGTGTGAAAAGAAGGGGGCGCGCTGTCCAGTATCGCAAACTCGATACGAAATATTTATAGATTTGTGTTTTATTATTCATTTCTTGTTTGGTGTTGGCTGGTCGCCGTCTACCAATTGTAAAGGCTGAATAGGCTTCGTTCAGGACAAGCCAGCCTTGTACAAGTCACTTGAAAACAAGTAATCGATTACAGCTAATTTGATTACTTGTAGTGAGTACCGTGCAAGTCTGGGTCAAACATTTTTTTTCGGCAGCCTGCATTCCTATTTTATAAATTACAACGTGATATAGAGTATTGATTGATGGGTTGATTGATTGGGTAGGCTAAAAGGGGTAATCGACGGGTCAGATCAGAACGAATGAATATAGATTGATTGTGTAGACTAAAAAACGGTAATCAACGGGTCAGATAAGAACGAATCAATATCACAGTTGCCTTTCTGGCTCACCATGATGATGATTCTTTTCTGTCTCGCTGCTGAAGCTGTTTTCAATTTACGTATCGCACGACACCACATTGAGGGATAGGGTAATTTGTGGTGCAGTAAAGAAATACGAAGACGCTAAGTCCATACCATGATAAGCAAAACAGCTGTTGCTGCGCCAACTCCGTACCAATCTCGACCTGATTCAATATTTTCCCCGTTCGATACTCCACAAAAGACCCGGTGAACTAAGGACTCGCCGAATGCACTGACGGGAACGTCGCGAAGAGAACATCCATCTTATGTCTGCGATGATTATCTCTTCGTTTTGAGAGCACTTCCAAAGGCTACCGCGTGTACAAGTCATCGCTCATGACGTGGACCGAAAACTGGGGATGGCGAGAGTATAGTCGAGAGTAATCGAGAGAGAAGTTAACGACGCAGAGCGGCACATATGAGACATTGATAATAAATCTTGGGCGAAACGAGACGCTCCCGTCGTCGTCCACGTTGCCTTTCAGAGGACGGGACAGATAACGACAAGATCGACGCGGGAATCAGATCTCCCTTTATCCGATTACAAACAACGTCCGGTCAGGAGCAGGGATGAAAACGGTTATTCTCAGGTGTCCTCATCAGCGTCGTTCTCGGTTCCGGCCTACACGAACACACGTGCATCCCTAATAATGTAATATTGTATGTGTGTGTGCGTGCGAGTGTGTGTATGTGTGCGTGCCTATGCGTGGGTGTATTTGTGCGTTCGTATGGGTGCGTGTGTAAATGAGAAAGAGAGAGAGAACGATAGAGAGAGAGAGAGAGGGGAGCGAAGATAAGTGACATTAGTAACCAAAGAAAGAGTGATGAGCGTTGAGGATAGATTGACGGAGTCTTGCTAACGCTTCGTCGTACTTCGCTCTATCCTTCTTTTTTTTTATCTTGCCTGTCTCGGTAAAGTGTGTATAATAATGGGGCAGTCTTTGAAAAAGCAATTTTCCTCTTCGCTCACATACTTCGCGAAAAGAAACTTGACAAAATAACGAATAAACGACTGTCGGGCTTCTTCGATCACTGCTTAATGTGGATCGACTTCGTGTAGAATTTAAATGTAGCTTTCCCTCCGTCCTGGAATTTGAAAGACTTTAAACGGAGAAAAAATGACTGACAACGGCTGCGTTTTTAATTTACTATTGACGTTCGTTTTTGTCTTCATGCATTTATATCCTTTGCTTTTTTTTTGGCTCCTTCGTGTGACAGTGAAATTTTAGAGCGCGAACTGATATGAAAATTGTGGACCATCGAGTCACGAATTTCCAGGAGTCACGAATCTTGCCCTATTGTTTACTTTAGGCTAAATTTTGACCTGAAGTTAGAGCTCTTCGTACAGGTGTACTCGTCCTCGTCTGCGCGGGGAAAGCGTGTAATTTTTAATTTATTTTGGTTCGTCAACATTTTATCGATTAACAGGATAAAAAAATTAATCGCGATTAAAACCTTAGTCGATTAATCGGTACGTTAATCGATCAATGGTGGATGTGAAATTAGCATAAATATTTATTTATGGCTACTTTATTTTTATTTTTTTGCTATTGCAAGTTTGGCAGATTGGTTAGACTTGAGAAATGGATAGATTACAAAACTATAAATAAATTTAAAAGAAAACGTACGAAAATATTTTATTTTTGCAACCCCAAAGTTTGTTAGCGTACTGAACGTGAACATTGGGGTGTCGGTTAGGTATACGCGCAAACCGACACCATAATTGCTGACGTCAAAATCTGCATAAAGGTACCCATCTCATTATAAGGTAGGGACACTGCATCTTTCATAAACAAATCGTGACAAGACACGGTAAAAACAAAATGCAAACGTCGTTTGTTCATTTTAGGAGAGCTTTTATCGTCGCAAATTATTCAACATAAAGATACGCAGCCCTACACGTTTTTTTAACAAAGGCAATTCACAGCACAAGTGAAGTTGCACTTTTCCAATTTCCCAATGTCCTACCTCTACATCGCAAAAAAAAAGGAACGCATACGAAAATACGGTATAATAATACAAACATAAAGAAGGGGACAAAAGAGAACAATAATAATGAAAAAACAGTCCCCTTTACCTATTCCACGTAAATATGTTTAAACCTTTTTTATTTATTTTTCCTGTTTAAAAAGAACGCTTAGGACGACGAGCGCGTCATCCCGACGGGGTTGGTTCCTCCATCTCCGCTCCAATTGTCTCGCACCTCTCCATCTGCATTTCTTCGCGTTCAAAATTCGCGCTTGTTCCGTTCTTTTTTTCTTTTCTTTTTCAACTCTTACAGCGAAGACAAGGCGTATACGTACGGAAACCATGCACATACATATGTGCGTGCGAGTCGAAATCCTCCGGGGCAATACGCGAAGCCCCGTTGAGCGAAGCGCCGAGGAGCGCGGCGATTCGTCCTCACGCCTCGAATACAGCATGCAAATGAAGATGAGCGATGACGTTGGGAACACGAGGAACTGTTTTTAGACGGAAGCATATATCATGGCCGTCGACAGCGCCAAACGACGGCACGTGCTCTTAGCATGGCTCTTATTCTTTTCCGCCCGTCTAGAATGCCCCCCCCCCTTTTTATCCCCCATAAAAAAAAGGAATAAAACACACACACATACACACACATATGCTGTGTGCTGTATGTGCGTGTGTATGTGTGTGTGTGCACGAAAATTGAAGAAAGGAGTACTGTAGGACCTCCTACCGGCCTTCAGGAAAGTGGAGGGAAAGAACGCGGCAGCGGGTGTCTCAGCATGAAATTTAGACTGGAGAGATATATGGTTTACAACGGACTGATTGCAGAGAATCCTGTAAGCTACCCGGATTTGTATTTCTACATATTCTTGTTGTTATACAGTAAAATTTGAAATTTTTAACTGGATGTGTGCGCAGGTCGAGAAAAATGAAACGAATATATTTTTATAATAACGCGACGACAACAACCGCGGGAGTATAGGTTTTTTTTTTTAAGCAGAAGAAGAAGAAAATAGATGGTGCTATGAGAATTCGGCAGCCTTGACAATGGCTGCCGAATCTATTTCAAAACTTAAAAGGGATATGAACTAAGACCTAAAAACATAATGATTAAAGGGGCACTGACACATCAAAATCAAAATTTTTTTTTATTACCCGAAACGATTGAAAACGGTGCCGGGACGTTACCCTCAAAATTCGAAACTTGGGAATTCAGTATTTGTGAATTAAAAAAAAAACAATTTCCAAATGCCGAATTTGAAGTTCCCGCGCGATCTCCGCCAGTGCAGTCAGTCAAATTTTGCGGTCTCCTGCGACTCGACTTTCTCTCGGACCTCCGCTGACCCGAAGCAAGGAGGAGGCGGGATAGAAGCAGCGATAGAAGGGAGCCGGCGCGGGAAAAAAAAAACCGGTTTCTTCGCCGACTCGCCGACCTGCTCGAGCGCCGCCAAGTTTTCTGAGAGAGGACACAAATCTAGGAAGGGACATTTCACCGAACTCTGATTTTTGGTATTTCAAAAAGAGGGGCCGTAGTGCGTTCGCAATTGCGTTAAAAAACATGTTTTACGATTGCCGTTATTAAATGTTATAGAAATGTCGCCTACAAAGCTTCTAAATTTCCTGATTTTTGACGTCATCGATCAAGAGAAGCAAGGAGGTAGCGCCGGGAGATTTAAACGCCAAAAATAAAAAAGCGCGCGCGCGCGCGGGAAATTTTTTTTTTTTGCGATGCGGTTTTTTTGCGTGTTTATGACTACAACTTGCGTCGTTTTAGACAATAAAAAAAATACGACCTTTGGGGTGTCAGTTCCTAAGAAACAAAAACGAAATGAGTAGGAGTAACAGCACAGGCTGACACGACCACCACACATGCACGCGCACAGGAAAAAAAAAAGAAGAAGGTGCGTCACAGAACACTTGCTACAAAACACAGCACAAAAACAGTTGATGCAGTTGATGCATTTCTTGTCAGTCTGTTGCTTGTCTAATTTTCAGTTGGGATAGAGCACATCACTTACACTGACGCTACATACTGTCACGCTCACTCACTTGTGCACATACCTACAAATATATACAACCATAGGCGTATGGCATATATCTGTAATTAATATTCTTATAAAAGTCCACTGTCTTTTGTAAAGTCACAAATAATGTTGAGTGCACTTTTGAGTGTTTTTCGGTTCGCCCAAGGACCCAAAATCTTTTCCAAAGATATGGGACGACTGTCCAATAGTTGAAGTCAAATTTTCATTCGATGCCTTTCGCTGGCGTAGCACTGGCATTCCAAGAGGATGTGATGAACATCCTCAAAATGATCACCACATTTGCATACTGGGGTCACACGATGTCTAATTCGATGTAAGAAACTTCCAGTAAAAGCCACTTCGAGTCTTAATCGGTGCAGGAGAGTGTCGTATTTCTTTTCTGTTCCGGAGTGAGGTGGAAATTTAAGGTCTGGGTCAATACGCGGAAGGAGAGCGTCTAGAGATTTCTCAGTGAACCATTGTCGTCGTGAATATTCCTCTCGGTAATGCCGAAGTAGTAGTTTGGCATGTGTGGGTGTGAAGATGGTTAGTTCTATGGTGTCATATATATAGGCTTTTGTAGCCAACCGGTCAGCTTCAATGTTTCCGGCAATTCCACAATGGCCTGGGATCCATTGGAGACGTGTCGAGTGCCCAAGACTGTCTGCATGAGCTAGTGTCATTTGAATTTGATACAATAAAAGCCCCCCCCCCCTAAGAAAAAAAAAAAACAACACACAAAAAACTTGCATATTAATTTTTTTAATAGTTCTAGTGCGTTCTTACAATATGTCAGTATGATCCAGTTGTCTGGCCTGTTAAAAGTGTCAATAAATTTCGACGCTGAAAATATCACATACAGCTCGGTCGTTGTTGAACAGACATGGTGCGAAAGCCGAAAGCATTTGTGTACATTAAGCTTGGGAATAGTAAAAGCAGAGGTTGAGCCTCGATTTGATGTTGATCTGTCTGTATGAACATGAACAACAGTGTCGTAGATGCAGTTGTATATGATCCGGGCCGGGAGAGCATTTTTGCCACCGTAGAGTCTACAGATGATTTAGAATCAATTTCAGATATGTCTGTTTGTATCTTCAGTGGCGATATTGTCCAGGGGGGGGGCATTGTAAGTTAGAAAGCCAATGGACATGGTTTGGTACGCAAATTGGCAATGTAATAGGAAGTTTGCGAAACTGGCGTTGAATTCGTTGTCAAAGAATGTCTTGACACAAGGGACGGCCACCGTCGTGTGTGGTTAAACGAAAGTAGTGTCGACATACTTCTTGAGTACGGAGGACAACCACTGGAGGTTTTCGGGCCTCCTCGAATACGAGTTCAGTAGAAGTAGCCCGAGGAACACCTAAGCGTATGCACAGACTTCGTGCAAAAATACAATTTAATCGCTTTTCTGATGTTGGTGAAATTCCTTGTAGAACTGGTATTGAATATGCGATTGTTTGTCGTACAAGAGCTGCATGGAGAAGCAGGAGACCGTCCGTTGACACTCCCCGTCTCACACCCGCGATACACCGAAGTACGTTAACGATAGCACTCACTTTTAGAGCCCAGCTTTTAGGCGCCCGTTTCCGGCTTGAGCGGCGTCGGCGTCGCCGTCGGCGTCGGCCTAACCGCGTGGTGCATTATGAGTAAATTTCCCCGCTAAATTTAGCGGGAAAATTTCCCCGCCAACTTCAGCGAAACATTTTCCAGCCAAATTTAGTGGAAAAATTTCCCCGCCAAATTTAGTCGAAAACATTTTCCCCCAAACTTAGCAAAAATTTTCACGCTTAGGTAGAAATTTCCCTGCCAAATTTAACGGAAAAGTTTTCCCGCTATATTTAGTGAAAAATTTCGTCCGCTATATTTAGCGAAAACATTTCGCCGCCAAATTTAGCGGAAAAAAGTCCCCGCTAAATTTAGCGGAAAAGGTTCCCCGCTAAATTTAGTGCGAAAATTTTCCCTCCAACTTCAACAAACATTTTCCGCCAAATTTAGCGGAAAGTTTCCCCGCTAAATTTAGCGGAAACATTTTCCCCGCTAAATTTAGCGGAAAATTTCGCCGCCAAATTTAGCAAGATTTTGCGAAAATATTTTCCCGCTAAATTTAGTGGGAAAATTTCCCGCCAAATTCAGCAAAAATTTCCCGCTAAATGTAGCAAAAACATTTTCCCGCAAAATTAGCGAAACTTTCCGCTAAATTTAGCGGAAAATTTCCCGCTAAACTGAGCGGGAGAATTCTCCCGCCAAATTTAGCAAAAATATTTCCCGCCAAATTTAGCAGAAAAATTTCCCACCACATTTAGCAAAAATTTCCAGCTAAACTTAGCAGAAAAATTTCCCCGCCAAGTTTAGCGGCAAAATTTGCCCGCTAAATTTAGCGGAAAAATTTCCCGCCAAATTTAGCGGAAAATTTCTCCGCCAAATTTAGCGGGAAAATTTCCCGCTAAATGTTAGCGAAAAGTTCCCCGCCAAATTTAGCAGGAAAATTTCCCGCCAAAATTAGCGGAAAAATTTCCCCGCTAAGTTCAGCGGAAAAATTTTCCCGCACATAACTTATGCGAAAAAATTTCCCGCCAACTTTAGCGGAAAAATTTCCCGCTAAATTTAGCGGAAAAACTTCCCGCTAAATTTAGCGGAAAAAATTCCCCGCTAAGTTTAGCGGCAAAATTTCCCCGCTAAATTTAGCGAAAAACTTTTCCCGACAAATTTAGCGGAAAAATTGCACGCTAAATTTAGCGAAAAAATTTCCCTACTAAATTTGGTGAAAAAATTTCTCCGACAAATTTAGCGGAGAAATTTCCGCACCGAATTTAGCGGAAAAATTTCCCCGCTACGATTTAGCGGAAAAATTTCCCCCTAAGTTTAGCGGAAAAAATTTCCCGCTAAATTTAGCGGCAAATTTTCCCTGCTAAATTGAACGGAAAATTTTCTTCTAAATGGGAGAAAAGGAAGAGGGGCATAGCCTCCTCTCCGTACCTTCCCCTCTTCCTCCTCAAGAGCTGCGCTCTAATTCGTCGTTACAGGAGATTGTAAACGTCTTTCATTTTTTTTTTCAAGCATATCAATATACCTCGACCATGTAAAAGAACAGTCTTGCACGACACCAAGGAATCTGTGCCACTTGACTCGCTCGATGTTTTGTTCTAGTAGATGGAGCTGAAACCCTTTGAGGTGATTTTAGTGAAGGGTAGAACTGCAGATTTTTTAGATGAGATGTCCATGCCTCTCTCACGAAGGTATTTGTATGTCTCATCAAGGCCAGACTGCAACTGCAAATGTAAAGTTTCTGAAGAAGAACCAGATGCCCATATGCAAATATCATCTGCATACATCGAGATTTGGAGCGGTGGAGGGAGTCGTTGGGGTAATTCAGCCACGACAACGTTGAATAAAGTAGGGCTAAGTACGCTACCTTGTGGAACCCCATGCGTTAGCTCATGTTCCGCGCTGTGTCCTTCGTTCGTGGCTACAAATATCTTGCGATGGAGCAGGAAGTTTTTGATCCAACGTACAACCCGTCCTCGCACTTTCAGTTGAATAAGTCCGTGCAGAACATATGTGTGGCTCACGGTATCAAAGGCGCGATGAATATCCAAGAAGACTGCTATGGTTATGTTCCCAGATGCGCGCTCGTGTACCACTGTGGTAACAATGTCAAGCACAGAGTCAGCAGTGCACCTCCTAGGGCGAAATCCAGCTATTTGTTCAGGTAATACGTGATTTGATTCTAACCACCATTGAAGGCGCAATTGAATCATCTTTTCCAGGAGTTTCGTAACACAGCTAGTGAGACTTACTGGACGAAACGATTCTAGGGCTGCTGGGCTTTTCCCACATTTTAGTAAAGGAACAAACAACCATTGACAGTTTCCATGAGTCCGGGAGAGTTTCTTTTCCCCAGACATCGTTAAAGATCTCAAGAAGATTTGTTTTAGTTCCCAGACCAAGATTTGCAAGTGCTTGATATGTTATTTGGTCATGACCCGGAGTTGTGTGTTTACTAATCGTCGCCAGTGCACCTTCCAGTTCATGAATACTGAAATCACGATCCAGGTGTGAATTAGTTGAGTTAATTTCTTCACCTATACTTTTAATTGTGGCTTCGCATGATGCGTAGTATTCAGGGAGGTCATCGCGTCTCCCTGTTCTGTAAGTAGAGCGCAAAATTGATTCGCCATTGTCAACTCCGAAGTACCTCGTGACAGGATGAAAGCTCTGAACGGTCTTTTCTGGGTTACTGGTGATTTCAAAGAGCGTACTATATTCCACACCATTTTAACCTGGGTGAAAGGTGAAAAGTATGCACAGAGGTTTCTCCATCGGCGTTTAGAAAGTTTTTCCAAAAGCCGTTTCATTTTCGTGTGGATACGTTGGGCTTCATAAAAATCCTCTGTTCTTCCCGATCTCCTTTATAGTCTATCTGATCTCCGGCGAATAGCTCGAAGCTTCTTATAGTCACCGTTTACCGGCAGTCTCTCATGAAACTGCTACCTTTTTTGTGGCTTTTGTTAAGTTTGCACTGATCACTCGTTTAAAGTCCTCGACTGTCTGAATTTCTTCGAGTTGTGTGGCGTTCAGAAAAGGAAACATCTTCCAGTTCGTAAAAGCTACACAATGATTTGGTTGTTTTGAGGCTAGCCGAGGGTGGTGAATAAGTATCGGGTAGTGGTCGCTGCCACGAGTGTCTATATCTGTGCGCTAATCCATGTCGTGCGAGATGTCTGGAGTACACAGCGTTAGATCAAGGCAGCTGGAATATTTGACACCTTTTATGTATGTTGGTGAACCATCATTCAGTATGCTTATGTCATACTGATCTATAATATTTTCAATCAGGTTTCCTCTTTGGTCACCAATGAGAGCTACCCCAGAGTGTGTGGTGGGAATTAAACTCTCCACACATAACATAGGGAGCAGTAAGTCGTTTGAAGAACGAGTTAAAATAGCTTGTCATCGAAATTTGTGGAGATGCTCACAAGAGTAAGTGTCATCGGTCCTACGCCTACTTGGCAGGCAACATACTCTGGCACATCCGAAGTAAAAAAGGAGTGTTGAGATTAAATCTTTTCGTATTCCAAATACACAGCAACTAGGACCTCCTGGTCGCGTAGATTTGTATAATACTTAGTTTGTCAGTCGAAACGAACTATCCACACGGGCCTCAGATATTGCAAGTATTGGGAAACAAAACTGCGCAACGAATTGTCTGAAGTCCCCGCTTTTTGTTCGTAGTCCGTTCGCATTTCATTGAAATATTGATGTGTCTTTATATACGTCCGTCATCCAAATGGCCACTCACCGTTAGGCATGTGGACTTAATAAGTGGTTCCATCGTTAGCAAGGCTCGAAATTCTGGAAGATCGTTGGCGTCAGGGAGCGCGGTAATAATTGCCTTGAGTGCAGCGAAAAGCATTGGAAGCACAAGTTGGCCATTGTCTGCACGTTCTTCTTGTCTATTTCTCCGAGGAGCAGATGAAGCAGATACTGGTTGACTGCAGTTTGTTCTTGTGATCGATGTTCCTGGGGCTGCTTCTTCGGTAGGCACCTTAGTTCCGCTGGATGGAGGAGTTCGGTGGGCGCGGCTGTATGAGCCGTGAAGTTGGGATTTGCCATCACTGATTTTTTCCTTGTTTGTTTTCGATGTATCCTTCGCAGCATCGCGGTATGTGACCGTTTTGACTGTCATGTCGTTCAAGCTTTTCATGCACGGTGGGGGACGCACCACTTCTGGGTTCAAGATCGGCGCTTTAGTGCGGACCTCTCTACCGTTCAGAAGCTCGACTCTTTACGTGCGGTTGAGGCAACCTCCTTGATTGGACAACCAGCAAATGCGGAAGAGTGCCCTCCGCCACAATTTGCACATTTCGGCTCATGTTTGGAGGTGCATTCCTTGTGGTTATGGGCACCTGCATACACCTTACAACGAGTTGGGCCACGACAAAATTTTGCTATGTGACCGTACCTTTGACACTTAAAGCATTGCACTAGAGGTCCAAAGTACTCGTCTACAGGGTGGCTTGTGAATCCCAGCAAAATTCTTTGGGGCATTGCACGGTCTGGACGAAAGTGCAGGAGGACGCTCTTTGTTTTCCGTAAAACAGTGTTACCGTCGTTTTGTCTTCGGTAAGACACTTGGCGTTGAACGGAGATGCCGTAGAAATCTTTTAGATATTCCAGTAATTCATCGTCCAAATACTCCAGAGGTACTCCCTTGTTCTTGCCAAGGTTCCTGGAGTACGAGTTAGGCACACTCGTTGTCACTTCAATGGCAGAAAGAGATGTCACAGCAAGGAGCCTGTTTGCCGATTGAAGTGAAGCGACGGAAACAGTCATGCTGCCATCTTTGTTGATTCGATGGGAGAAAATTTTTGCTTTTGTGATGTTAAGGATCTCGTTGGCTATTGTGTTAGGATTCACCCTCCAGAATGACTGCTCACTTGTGACTGGTTTGAACACCACCGGTATTCCAGCAGGGCGATTTTTCTTGTACGATACCAGAGTGAACGGAGTTTTGTCTTCATCCACTTCAATGGCGTCGTCTACCGAGTAGCATGCAGTTTTCTCATCGTCAGATAACTCATCTTCATTATCAGTCCGCGGTCTTTCAGAGGGGCATGTAGTCTGTGTGCCAGGAGTAATCGCTTGGGTTCCCGTTGCAGTAGTACTTTTAGTGAGAGCTGTGGACTTTGACAGACATTGAGATCCGTCCTCGGAGTGTCTTGGAGAAGGTTGAGCCATGTTTCGAATCTCCTGGCCACCAGCTACGAACCAGGTTGTTCCATGCCGAGCCGATGGTACATGTCCTAGGGATGGGCAGCGTCCCCGGGAACTCACCGTGGGGTGCAGATCAAGCAGTCGACGGCGAGTATCACGATGAACACAAATGCGGTCTGGATATAGCCGCCAAGTCTTGCCTAAGAGTATTTCAAGAGGAGCCAAACAAAGATCATTCCGATTCAGCAAACGTCGTCGTCTTCTCTCGTTTTTTTTTAAATTTATTTTGAGATGTTTTTATGTCGCAAGATAATGTTTAGCGTTTTTTTATTTTTTTTATTGAGGCCACTCAGACACGCTTGCACGGCTTGGAAACGAGCGGGGGTTTATATTTTTGATATCGCGTTCTATTCTTAAAGGCGATGCTTAAGCTTCCCCTGTAATTTTTTTTATACATCATGCATCCTCCGCTTTTTTATTATCGCGGGAACTAGTTTGTTTAAATAAATCAAAAAACAAAACGATGAAGTTAAAGGTAAAGTTTCAGCGGTTCTTGCTAGACTACAACCTATAAGTAAATAAACAATAAGTAATTCGGTGACGTCTGTATTTTCTGGAAAAAAACAAAGTCATACTAGAACAAAAAGCAACAACAAAATGTAGCAGTCCTTAATCCGCAGTACAGCCACAACGATAGCTGTGACGCGTCGCGGTCGAAGTCGTTGGGCATGTCATGAACAAAAGCGTCTGGAAAATATACACCTGACCATTTTGTTCCGAACGCTTTCTGTTTCTTTTGTTCCGGAGCGGTTGAAAGCCGCCCCGCTGAGCTCTGGCCAGGGTGCAAGATAGACAGGTGGGGAAACGGCCCATTAGAGGCCTACCGCAGCGCCGTTACCGGATTGTGTACTCGTCTGCTTGCGGGTACCTCGATTTGCGAAAGATGGCGCTGCGGCGAGAAGAAAAATCTCCGTCAGTTTACCGGTCGCCACCGGTCGCCCCACTTGGTCGGCCACCCGGAGTGAGAGTTCGCGGTGCTCCACATAGGATGGCGCCACAGGAAAAGGCGAGAACCCGGGGGGTACACAATCGGGTTTGCTCATTTGACTCTGGGGAAACGGGCCCATAGAGGCCTCACTCGCAGCGCCGTTACCGGATTGTGTACTCGTCTGCTTGCGGGTAATCCCTCGACTTGACGAAAGATGGCGCTGCGGCGAGAAGAAAAAAAATCTCCGTCAGTTTAGCCGGTCGCCACCGGTCGCACCACTTGGTCGGCCACCCGGAGTGAGAGTTCGCGGGTGCTCCACATAGATGGCGCCACAGGAAAAGAGAAACTCCGGGGGTACACAATCGGGTCGCTCATTTATTTGACTCTGCTTCCCCACCCGTCTATCTTACACCCTGCTCTTGGCCTTGACAGTGCTAACCGCGGCGCACTTTGCTGTCGGCTGTCCTTTTCTTTTCCACAGAGGGTGGACCTTTAATTAATGTCGGCTGACGCGACTTCCACTCACCGGAAGGCGAGGGAATCGGTGTTCTCGACTCCGCAAGAACGGCGAGGGTCATATACTCCCCCAAACGTCACGCAGGAGGCTGCCGTGGAAATATAGTAGACAGCCCGACCTCCTCAAAGCTAGACACGCGGATGTTACTAAAATAAAAGTAACTAAATATCGTTACTCGTTACTCACTCAAAAAGTAACCGAGTAAGTTACTCGTTACAGCGATTTAAAAGAAACGCGTTACGTCAGCTCGAAAGGAACCCGCTATTGGGAACTTTTAGCGAACCGTTAGCGTGTTCCACGTACCGCACTACCGGAGCCTTTGAAGCATGCTTTTAAGCACGCGCCCCGCGGTCACGGTATCACACGGGCGCCCGCTTAAAAGCATGCTTCAACGACTGCGGTAGTTCGATAGGTGGAACAAGGTAACGGTTTGCTAAAGTCCCTATTTTCTCGGCTACTTTGAGTATGTCGTTTTTTTGAGGCGGAAGCCGCTTCTGATATTTGTCGTCGTCAATAATTCCTAGCTTTTTAACGCGCTCAATCGGGAAGGACAATGGCCATACCGATGTATCTTGTGCGTATCTGTTTATGATCTGGCTAGCGTTTTCTCGTCGCGCACATTAGAGTAGCAAGCTGGGCTGGGAACTGGGTGGATATACTTGTGTTGCAGACGTTCCCCTCCAGAAGTAACTAAATATCGTTTCTCGTTGCTTTATCAAAAAGTAACAAAAATA
This sequence comes from Ixodes ricinus, assembly GCA_037355805.1. NCBI lineage: Eukaryota > Metazoa > Arthropoda > Arachnida > Ixodida > Ixodidae > Ixodes > Ixodes ricinus. The sequence goes on from JAZHYW010017917.1 coordinate 80,692, forward strand.
CGTTACTCGTTCCGTATCGTAAAAAGTAACCAGGTCGTAACCTCGTTAGATAAAGAGGTAACCAGGTACAAGTTACTTGTTACTTGTAAGTATTAAGCACTTTTTACAAAAATTATCAATGAGTTTCAATTGAATTTCAAATGTATTCTATACGAATGCCATTAGAAACTCAATTGAAACTCATTGATAATTTTTGTAAGGGCAAGTCTGTTCTAAACACGAGACTCCGTCGTCCTATAGCCGTAGGCTATTTCGGCAGCCCCCAGACAGCGGAGAGGTCCAGGCTCATCGAGAAGAATTGATGGTCGCCCTTCAAAACACAAACTGACGACAGCAGTGAAAAAATATAAAAAGTACATAAAAAAGCAGCTATAGATGTCAACGAGAAAGCGGAAAACACTCAGACGAGTCCACCTTTTGTGCCACCGATTTTACTTAGTTTCGGGACATTTTGTTCGCGAGGACAATTTGGGACCAAGTCCCACGCCCGAAGATGGACTCCGCGGCCATAATTTAGAGGCGAATCAGGAGTGGGAGGGGTCCTGGAATTCGGAAGCAGTGACCCTGCAGTATTTATTACTGGGAAAAACGCGGGAGAAAGAAAAAAAAGAGAGAGAGAGAGAGAGAAATAAGAGGCCGCCATCTTTCTTCAAAATGAACTCCCCTCCTTTCACCTTCGTCTGGACCTCATTCGATCACGTTCGCCGAGTCACGGAGTCCATCGCTGATCCAAGTTTGGTGTGCGCGTTGCTCGCCCATCAATCATTGACGAAGATACCGAGCGTTTATATAGATGAGCGTATGTGTTTACAAACAAGCCGCACGAGCGAAGGTACTGGGCATGCTTACATGAACGATTTTTGGAACGGCTCAGTGCCCACATTAGGGACTTTTAGCAAATCGTTACCGCGTTCCGCCACCGCGGGGCGCGCGCTGATTCTAAATCACGCATGGCGCCATCAGGTTACACCTCACCTTAACAAATGTAGGGTGTTTTATTCGCAGGCTTAAGCATCTTTCAGCTCCTGTCGACTTTTGTGCCTAGATTGGCTCTTTACTTATTACTTAGTCTTTTTGACTCTCTGGCAGTGTTGTAGTTACTTATTTGTTGCAGGTCACCCCGCAACGCCAGAGGCATTATCGAAGGGGAGAGGGTGGCTACAGTCGCGTAAAATATGGTCTCCCGATGTTCATGTACATGGAATGAACCAGCAAGGAACAAAATGCATTGCACAAGCCGGTCCAATGCACCGCACAGTACAAACAAAACGAAAAGCAAAAAAGCAAACAAAAAGCAAAAACGCAAGCTGTTTTTGGTTGAACCAGAAAAAAAGATCATACAATGAATAATGGGACGAACAAGAACAGATAACCAAGAAACAGAGTTGCCGAAATTATCGCCCACATGTCACATGTTGTAAGAAGAAAGTAAAGAAACAAATGTAACGAAATACGTTACTCGTTATTTGAAAATAAAAGGAACAGGTTACCGCTACAAATAAAGGGAACGCACGTTACTTTTGCGTTACTTTTTATTTATGAAATAAAACTTTTTACTGGTTTGAAGTCATAGGTATGCATATGATAAGAGTCACATTTCAAGAAACACGTTTCGCGCGTTTTATTGCAATATCGGAACAGTATCGTTCATCATCGGAAGACCGTGATTTTTACATTATTTATTTACATTGTACCTACATCGCTTTGTGGGCATTATTGTAGGGTGTTTTTAGAAAACATTATAACAAGTGGAAAAAGAAAACGCCATTATCATCAATGGACACAATATCTTCCGGGAGGTCGTTCCACTCTCTCCGCGGTTTTGACAAAAAATGAATTCGCAAATCTGTCAGTCCTGTAAGTGGGAACAGCAACCTTTTTAGAATGATCACAACGTGAAGAAACGTAGGATGGCTTCATAAGATAAGTGGCTTTATCAATTCCTGTTTTGTTGTGATGTCGAACTTGAGAGCTAACCGAAGTCATTAAAAAACAAAAACACGCTTCAGTCGAACAGGAATTAGGTTTCCGCGAGTGTCTGAAAAGTGAAAGCGGGTGTCACGTAGCCCAGGCTAGTTTGCCTAAAGCACCCTGGTATAAGCAGCAACATGCGGTAACTTTCAGAAGCTGATAAACTTTCCAGCTGACACGGTCGCGCAAAAATGACCCACGTCGGTTGGGTACCCAGTCCAGACATTGCAGGCTTGTTTGAGTCAATACTGGCATTAACATGCGCATAATTAGTACTCCAAGTTGGACGCGGTGGAACGGATTAACCTTTTTCGCATAGTTAGAGGCATTCCAGTTAGTTATTAAAACGAGGCAGCACTTATTTACTACGCATGAAATGTATTGCTTCGTGACTTAAATGCGAAGGCGAAATTAAATGTGTGCTCCTGTGCTTTCAAAGAACGCATAGACGACAATCGCTTTTCCAATTACGCGTCCTCTTTAACGTCTTTAAGGGCGAGCAAAAAAGGCGCTTCGTAATCTGGGAAAGAAAAAGGAGCCCTTAACAAATGCCCACGTAAACAGAGATGCACTAAAAAGTGCATCGGCGAGGCAAAAAAAAAAAAAGTCTGCCCCTTCAGCATTCTACAGCGGAAGGAGTGCAATTTAAATTACGTTTTATCCGCCGCGCAGCTAAGCACAATCGAATACGAGTGTATACTGTTTTTTTTTCCTTCTCTTTATTCGGGAGTGCAGCAATTAATTGAAGCCCGCGATGACCCACAACAGCGGTAATCAAGCGCATTTGTCTTCGGGAGGCGTAGAAGAAAACATTGCTAGTAAGCATAATCCTTTTTTTTTTTTGGTTGGTGCGAGTTTTGCAGGCACTAACATATACAAAAAAGATGAAAAACAAAACAAGACATATATCGGTCATTAGCGAAAACATCGATACAATAATCCTGCCCCTAGTTGACATCCGACCCTCGTTTAAAGCTTATATACATACATATTTTCCCGTAATTAGGGAGATTAAGAATACACGATATAGTTCTTTCTGCACCGGAGGTATAATACCCGTCTTCACCCGACCATACACAATTCTCAAAGTGTGCGGCTTTGGTACGTTGAAAAAGGATACATTAAACGACACGAAATGTTCGAGGCCGGACATTCCAAACATTTCGTATATATATATATATATACGACGCGTGCGCGCTGCTTCTGTCCACGTGGAAGGAAGTGAGCGCGCGCGTGCCTTTGCGAATGGGTGTTTTATACTTGCACTAAGTTTTCACCTCCCGTATTTCCGCCATTGCCTTGGGCGAAACTGTCGTTATAACTTTACAAGAAGTGCGTTGTTTCTCTAGTTGTTGTCTCTTTGGGTACAAAAAATATATATATATATTTAAGTTTGCTTTTCTATTTTAGGAATCGAGTGACTGGGGGTCATGTTTGACGTTCCCACCTTTTCAAACCTTTGCGGCGCTAATCACACCGGTGAAAAATGCTGAGTCACTGAGCTGTGGGCGCATACGCTGCGTCCAATATACAGCACAGAAGAGCACCAGTGCGCATGCTCAAAAGGCGTTCTACAGCCCAGCAGACAAAGATGGCAGCGCGCAGAAGGCGAGTTTTGCAAAGGTCTATACTTCGTTGCCCATTAAGCTCGACGGCAGCCAACTTTACAAGCTGGTGACAGCGAACGAAAAAAAAACAAAAAAAAAACGTCGAGGGCCATGACGATACGCTTTTGCTGCTCCTCAATTGGCCTCATGAGGGGACCGTAGCGTGCGGTCGAACGTAATCTGAGACAGACTATAGTTTTTTTTTTCTTATGGAAGTTAACCAGTTTATCGCATGCTACTAAACTAGTAAAACGCAACTTTTCTTTTTTTTTTTGTTGTACCATACACAAGTATAGGGTGACCCATGTCGCCAGGCTCAATCTAAAAGAGACCGTAAAAATCGACGCCTCCACGTAGCCATCTAAACTTTTCGTCAAAGGTGTATTTCACAGGTCGGTTTTTTCTTCTAAAATTACAAGGCGTAGGTCTTTTTCTGTAAAAAAATAGGGCCAAGAAACTTGCCAGGGTCTACGGCGGGCGGGGACGCACACGACCAAGTCCAGTAGCGGGTGTGTTTGGCGTTCGTGTTGACAGATGGCGTTGGGAGCAGCGTCCGAAGATGTGGCCAACGTTATTAGATTAGCTCAGTTACGGAACTGCTCATAGACGCTGCATGCACGAACAGTACCCCCCCCCCCCCCCTTTCACTCACCACAACTCGCCCGGCGTCGCGCGCCGCGCCGCCGGACGGCTGCTTTGGTAACTGAATCGGGATACGTTCGTTTCAACGTTACTAGACGCGTAAAAACCAACGGAAAAAAACTCTGTTTGTAGTAACTTTTATTGGAGTTTAGTAAAAAATGAGGGGCGCGTGATGTTTTCTAAAATTTTTAGTTTGCAAGGTTTTCAGCACAATTAATATTGTTTTTATACAACCATGCCTCAGCGGTGATTTCAGGTAGCGCGTCCCGACCTAGGCGCATCTTAACTTCGATGGTACTTCGCGGCGCGTCCGCTGGGGTACGGGGGTGACACCCCTGTAAACTCTTCCACTGTATCTGTTTCGGCTCCGAAATGGCCGATTGAAGCCAAAATAGATGTCACGTGCAGTTCCACGAGTGACCGCTGCGGGAGAAATGGCGGCGTTGTGATCGCCATTGGGCGCTTCACCTGTGCTCTTCGGAACGCACAGTTATGAAACGAAAATATAGATGGCGCTTCGAACGACGACTGGCGGACTCAAGTGAGTGAGGGGAGGATACCCCCTCCGCGGAAGTTCCACAACTGAGGTCATCTAGTAACGTTGGATGCGGCCGACCAGCGAAAGAAAGCAGACGACACTCAGACGAAATCCGTTGGCAGCAAAAGCACCGTCATTGTGTAGACGGGTTTTTTTTCACTTTAAGTTTTGCTTTTATTGTCCGCATTAATTTTTTTAACCGAAGGTACATTTCAGAAAGATTGTGCTCATTTTAATAAACCACGGTGGTCGTGAGCCGTCGCGTTAAGGAGGTAGCACCATCTATCAATACGAACGCCAAACACACCCCACTACTGAACCCCTGTCGTCTGCGTCGCTGCCCGCCGTAGACCCTGGCAAGTTTCTTGGCCTTATTTTTTACAGAAAGAAAGCTAGGCTTTGCAATTTTAGAAGAAAAAACCGACCTGTGAAATACACCTTTGACAAAAAGTTTAGGTTGCTACGTGCAGGCGTCGATTTTACGGTCCATTTGAGATCGAACCATGGTCGACTTGGGTCACCCTATATATGTAGCTTGCACTGACGTCCCTTGATCGGATATAATAGGGGAAAAGGGAGCGGGAGAGCGTATAGCTTCCGCGGCGTTAACGAGACTGGCCACCAGAAAGAGGGGCGATTGATGCCACATGCAAGCCATGTATTTAGAACAACTCAACGTTATAATAAAGAACGAACGAAACGTATAAACGAGCAGATAGACAACGAAGTAAGCGGTTTGCTGCAGAGAATGAACTTGTACAAGCATTTAGCACCACCCGGGTAATGTAGCAACTCGTGAGGATTAGGAAAAAAGAGATTTTACGGTCCCTTTCCAACGTATCAGAAGCCGTCTCAATCTGACTATAGTCAACGCTGCGACCACACCGCTAATGCGTCGTTCAAAAGGCAGTCTCCAGACAGAATCTGAGGCTTGTTTCTTTTTGTATGGCGGTCCTGTCACATTGGTTGTACAAAAAGGACTCAAGAGGACACATAAATCTGCTTACGTGTAAACATGTGAAAGCATTCCTACACGCAGTGCATTCCTAGAAGCAGCACTCCACGTCTTCCTTTTTCACACGGTGCTCTGGCGGTGACATCACGCTCCCGACTGCGCAGGCGCGGCGCAGCCCGCCGGCTCCACGGCTTCTGTGACGATGCATCTGCATTGCTGTGCTTTTCTTTGTGTTTTATTTCTGCAGCGCGTTCGCTTTGACCTCGAGCGGCCTCGCCGTGACGCGGCATCTGCATTTGCTGTGCTTTTGGCCAATGGGAATTTAACTGCCGTTTCGCTGCTACAGACGGTTACAGAACACGCCGGCTTCGCTCCATGGGACAGTTAATGCTTTCGCATCCAAAATTGCCCGCCGACATGTTCGAAGCATGCCTACGTATGAAGCAAACATGCTTTTGGAACACACTCGAGGCGGGTCCGCGGATAACCATGTCGTCATGTCTGCAGCGAACACGAGCGGCGTCGCAACTGAGACAATCGCGAGCGAAATCGCACCGTGCGAATCGGGCTTCGGAGCATCTCATTATCGTTCTGCAACCAAGCAGATTGCGGCATTAACCGACGAGGACGCCGAAGAACGAATCGCGAACCAGAAGGCGTGAACCTTAATAAGCCGCAGTCTGCGCTTCTTCGGTTATCTGTGACTATCCCTTCTCGCATACCAAAGTTTCGGATGATATGCTCGTCTTTTACACTTGTTTCCTGACATGGATCGATAACTTGGTCCCGACGGAATCGTTTCTTTATTTCAAAGTGGCCGTTCTTAAATCTCGTTTTAAACCGGGGAAAAAAAACGATGTCTTAAACTTGGAAAATAAGAGCTGGAGGAATCGCGGTGAGGTGTATACCGAGGTGAATAATGAATGCGATAAACACGGTCCGTTTCATCATCTTGAAATCAGCGAAGGCACACAGTTTATTAGTCTGCGCCCGGAGAGAGAGAGGAAAAAGAAAAAAAGAAAGAAGAAAATAGTACGATAGAAGAAAAGTAAAAAAAAAAAGATGTTACGCCTTGAATGTTTTATGGAAATACGCAGCTTTCGCTCGACCTGGATATCCGTCATTGCTCCACCAGCGTATTACGACCCAAAAAAGTAGGGGAAAAGAAAAATAAGAAAGAAAACCTCCCAAATTTAAATTCTGATTGCCGCCATTAAAAGGCTCGTGAAATATTTATTTGCAAGCATCGCGTTTGTAGAAAAGCCCTTCCCGACAGAAATTTTATTTATAACAAATCACCCCAACATGCAAAAAAAGAAGAAAAAAAAAACGCGCAGGAACACGGGGGCACCGTTTTATTGTAAAACTCTCATATATTTTGTCTCCTCAAAAACGTCGGGGTTTGGATTACAAGAGTTGCAAACACGTCATCCGATTTCCAAATACCCTCGGTTTTTTGTGGCGTGTAATGTGAGATTCCAGACGCAGCTAGTTTCGACGATGCATCAGTAATCATCCACGATGTTCCGCAACCAAATGCGTGTACAAAGTAAAAATAAATAAATAAATACAAAGTATGCCTTAAGAGACGGTTCAAGTTTTCCCACAATCATCAAAGCTTTGCATAAAAAAAGGAAACCTTTCGCAAGCGTTTCATTCTCGCCATGTTAGTAACACATTTTGAGGCCAACTCATGACCGCTTGTTTCTGAGCGGTTAAAGTGAGAAACGGCGGATTTAGGGTCACTGAACCGCAAAGAAACGCTGACGCCCTGATGATTCAGTAAACAAGACGAAGGAACGAGATCAAACCGAGCGCTTTCTCATGCATGCATGATAGACAACCAAGGAACATTTCTTCTCGAATACACAGAGAATAGTGACGGTCGTTAGAAACGGCAGAGGAAACATCATCATTTTATGCTTTCGAATATTTATTTACCATTGCGTAAAAGGGCCAGCTGTGAGATTCCTTGATCGCTGATGTTTTGAAATGATAGACAACGAAGAAACGTTTTCCTCGCGAATAAATAGCGAACAAAGAAGGCGGTGAAAACAAATCATTTCTGGTCTCGAAATACTTATTTATAGTTGCGTGCAAAGTCAGCCGTAAACGCTCTTGGTATTTGCGTTTCTTGAAAAATAGAAAAAAAAAGAAGTAGCTTACGCCATCTGGCTTACGGAGAAATGATGCTGCTTTGCGTAAGCTTCTTTGGGGATAAAAATGGCGCATGCAGCAAGCGAGACCAAAAGCGCTGCTGTAAACGCCAGATATGTTGCCAGGGTTGTTGGGTGATTGCTTCTCGCTGACGCTAAAACAGGGTCTCACTGAATTTATCGAGCAACCGACAAAGAACCAATACTGAAGAGTATAGATTTTTTTTTAATTTTTGTTTTACTTGCGTACGTGATTGAACGCAGAAGACCACTACTTTTAAAGTTCAGAATATTGCGTTGAGTGGCGGGGTATCTGGTATACAAATTCAGGCCTAGCGGATATTTAACCTTCGTTCCATGGAATTAAATTATCCTTTTGAGTAGAGTCTCAATCCTTTCGTTTCCTTTCAAACGGCATCCTATTTGTTACCGGCGAACCTTTCTATTTTCAAAGTTTGACTCGAATTGAAAAAAAAAACCGGTGTAGTGCTAGACATATCATTGAAATGGTAAACACCTGACGCTTGCCTCGTGCCCCCCCCCCTCCAACACAAAAAAAAAAAAGAAGAATCAATTTAAGCCATGGTCCCCGTAGCTGTAATCGAACCGTTTTTTTTTCATTTTAAGTTCGAGTACTTGATTAGAACATAAAAACTTTTGTCTATAACTGGACGCTCCTAGTATGGTGTCATATATGTTCCAATTACCGCTGTTTATACCGATATTTCTGTTCCTCGTTTAGTTGTGTCGTGGTAGTCGAGCAAATAAGTGCCTCTTGCAGCGCGGGAGCTATCCAGATGCGTAAGTGAAGATATGTATTTTTACCTTCCGTTTCTGATTTCTATCCTGAACACTGCTACTTTAAAAAGTACCAATCTAGAAAAAATAATAATTACAAGACAGAGAGAACTGCATTTTCTGGATTATACAATTGCGAGCAAACACACTTCTGAGACCGTAGCCATTGAAAGAAAGGTAGGTCGAAACAGGAAGAGAAAACCTCCCCAATGCACTTCCCTATATATGTCCCGAGGCTTGGGAAAATACTGCAATAGAGATGTTCACCAAGCTTCGACTTCTTTCTTTATTTATTCAAGGAAAGCAAAATGTTAGTCTACATAAACTCGCCTTCAAGATCTCTCTCTCTCCTCTCTTTTAATTTCTATCCGTAATTAAAAAAAACAAAAAACAAGAGCGTTTTGAGGATTGCCTCCAGGGATACGGTTGCCTCCGAGCGGAAGATAAATGGACGAATTAGAAGATGTTGCCAGCCTGTTCGAAACGGTCAATTTACGGAAAATCCCGAGAGATGCCCCACCGCCGAAAGATATACCACCTCTTTTTTGCTTGATTTGCTATATCTTTTGAACACCGAAGGATAGCCCACTCCTAGTAATACTAGCGTTGGTATCAATTATGGCCTCGGTGAAGCCGGGATATAAGCGAGCGTTGCCGACTGAGAAGTACAGTCATCTTTGCTTTGTTGCTGCCCACGCCACTATAACAAGCTTGCACGGGACACGTGAGCTAAAAATACAATTTTTTCCAACTTTTCGTGATTCGACACCGAAAGTTAGCCCACTCCATATCTTCACCCGATTTTCTTTTGATTTTAGGTGGGCCATCTCTCGGGATGTTACGGTAGGTATGAAAATACACCGACGGAGACGGTAACTCCCTTCGCCAATGAGAACTAAAAAAATGCGGGGACTGACGAGAAGCGTGAACATTATAAGCAGCGCCCAAAGTTAGATATATATAAACCAAAATATTTGCAAAAATCAGTCGGGTTTCGTTCAGTCCGGGTCAGTCCGGGGATTCAAGGCGGCCGTAGCGCAGATGGTGAACGGATAATCTTCACAGGTTGGCTCTATTGCGTTTGGTGTTCTAAAACAAATGTAGAACGAGCTTAATGTGTAAGTTATATTTTCTTTTTGTGTTTCGAGAGAAACATGCACGGAAACTCAGTCTTCAACAGGAATAGAAGCGAATACGTTGTTGCTCAAAGTTGTCCACGTTTTCTTTTGTTTGCTTTTTGTTTTCGCGGACGGTCATCGGATTGCGTCCTTGGCCCTAGTCACAACTGCTCGGACAGTTCTTTCCTAAACTCGCCCTCGCATCACCCTCCATCCCCGCTCTCTCCCGCGAAAAATAAAAAAAAGAAGTTAGGAAAACAGGATTGCAAGACGATCCCAGCTAGACCCAACCAGAGAACTTCCCACGGCGCTTTACACGCACACACACAAACACACACGCAAAGAAGGCACCCTGCAGCGTCGAGACAACCGAGTTTTGTTTCAGCTCTCGCGACCCTTTCGCCCTGCAATGTCCCGAGCGCGGAGCGGTAGAAATCGTAATCTCGGCATGACAGGCCTCCTAGGGCCACGGGGAATTGACTTGTTCGCTCGCTCACGAAATTGAAGATCAAGTCGGGTGTTCACACGTTCCGCGCAGCAGTGCTTCCTCGCTTCGCAATATTGTCCTTTTGTTGCTTACACGACCGTAGAATGGAAAAAAACTTTTTTTATGACCAATCCTCCAGCTGCAATCTCATTTCCGTGCCAGTGTCGATTTCTCTCTGTCGCTGCAAGATGATTCTTTTTCTCGAACCAGCGCTTCTTTCTGGAGGGAACAGAAACATTTCCCGATGCCTCTCGAAATATCTCGAAATATAGCGAGGAACGATTGTGAACTTGAGCACGTGGAGGAACGAGTTGCGAGGGGAGGGAGGGAGGGAGCATAGTGTCGTCTCTGCTCATCTTCGTCTATGGAAGGATAGAAGCCGATGACGTGCACATGAAAATGTCTGCCTCTCCAGCTCGATGCTCGCCCTCCCGCGGCGGAAACGGGAAGCGCTCTAGTGAGGGTCCCCCGATTCTCCCGCTCAGTGGGCACGGCGGAACTGCTCGCGATCAAGGTTCGCAAAATGTCATTTCCGAATGAAAACAACGCTCTTCACTGTCCCAACGTAGGGCTGCAGCCGGTATGGGATTGTACCTTACTGGAGAGTTTTAGTATTGCGCATAGAATGCGCATAGAAGCAAACGCAAGCGGTGTGCGTTTGCGTTAGAGTTGCCCACACGTTGTGCGTGCGCCTCATCGCCATGCGCCATTCAAGACCGCAATTTCGGGCTCTGCACACGCGCAGTGTAGAACACGCAAAGCTAACGCAAATACACAGCGCTTGCGTTCGCTCTTATACGCAATGCTAAAACTCACTACTGCTTCACCGGCTTCCAACGCCAACGAAACGTGCTGCAGTGAGCAGGCGTGCAAGCAGGTAGGCGTTCCTTCGAACTGGAAAGCCTGAGATTGGCAAAACGAAGGAGCGTAAAAATGAAAGTAACTAAATGTTATAAAAAAATAAATAATTAAAAAAAAGGTTTATTTTTATCTTTTTTTTTTTTGCTTTGGGCAGTTGGTTTGGAAGGATAGTGGCGGCGATTTTGGACGTTTTGCCAAATGTCAAAATTCGCGACCTTGATATCAAAATATACTTTACCCACAATTTATGTAATTTTACATGGATTTCTCACATTAGCTAGAATGTTTTCATTGATTTTAGACTATTTTTAGTTTATTACTTGGTAATTCAAAATGCTGCGATTGGCACCAGTGATTAGAATTAGCACACTTTTGATTGTCATATTTGTTTGCGCGTTTGAAATTAGACCATAAGCAACAAATTATATTAGAGCTTGAAAAATTACGTATTAAAATATCTGAATTTTAATAATAATAATATTATTATTATTTTTATTAATAATACAAATCGCGGCAATATCTGCCCCCAATTAACGCCAAGATCACGAAAATACGCAATTTAACTATAATAGTTTTTCCAGAAAGGTATAATTTTGTTTTCTTTTTAGCATATAAAAAACTCTGACATCGTTATCAAGATATACAAACAGTCAAACACTGGATGAAATATAAAGTCCTATGCGTCACGCGTTGCTATAAAAAAACACACACACACACACTTCAGCTGTCTGACTCGGATTCCGTCTTTGGGTTGTTGCAATGAGAACAGCGTTGATTAATTTATACGTTTTGTGGACATATTGTAAATTTGAAATAATTCTCTTAATCTTGTACTGGGAATAATGTTGAACCAATTAATCATCTAAATACCCCAAAACCCATTAAAAGGACCACAGTTCATTATTTCCTATGACAATTATCTGAGCGAGAAAAGGCAGCGAGAACGCACAAATATCAGCACTGATTTTTTGAACAACTACAACAACTACAAATATCAGCCTGGATCGAACATGTATGTCACAAAATAAAGTTTCCACGAACAATTTCTCTAACTAAATAATTACGATGTGAGACACATCTTAAATTATGAAAGAATTCGAAGTTAAAACCTATATCGAGAAATTAAATCCAAAATAGAGGTTAGTTTCGGTTTCGCTCCAGAATTATAACGTGCCTCCTGGCGTAAATAGCTACGCTAAACACCGTTTTTGTTTTCAGGATAAAGAGGTGACCCGCGGTCATAACACCCTAGCTTCCTCGCATTATCAGAAATAATTTGTGCCGCTCCGTTAAGCCAGCACACTAGACAGGCTCAACAGCGGCACGCATCTCCGACCCTCACTATAACCGCCATTTTGGAAAATGAGTGGCGCCACCTATAGTTAGTTGGAGTCGCGGATATTTAGACCGACACGTATCTCCACCTACCAAACACTAACTGTTGTTCGCCGATAGCACGAAGACAACGTTTATAGGGTTCAATGTTTTGCGCAACTATTTCGAGTATTTCTTGTTTAGTTGTGAAAGATCGTTGAGTAATGCACATATGCCTTCGGGTTCGAAAACAAACTAACGAGCCAAGAAAAAAAAGTTCGGGCATATGGATCCCTTTTTTAAACACATAGAATCGTAATTTCTCTATCAGTCTGCCAACCACACTGGAGTATCGAGGCTGTAAATCTTAGTTGTTGCATGCTCGTCTCTATTTCTGGAATGTTATTTGGAATGAAATAGATCGCTTTCAAGTATTCAAGACTAAGCTAAGCCGAAAATACAGTTAGTACGCAGGTAGGCTAGCCGAAGTTTACCTATATAGTGACATCAAGATAGACTAAAACATACAAATCAGGAACGCTTTCAGTGGTTGAAGAAGATGGGCCAGAGACAATGTCTTAGTTTTAAAGACGTTGCCTGTCCCCTTTTGTCTGTTCCTACCACTGTAATTTTTTTATTTTTCATGCGACAGTCTCGGGTTAATATCACTATTTAAAAAAAATGACCGCATCTCCACGTTGTGAATCATGTTGATTAGGGCGAAGCTCTGGTGGTGCTGATGATACTGATTTTGTTCATAGGTAGTGCTGATGGTGCTAATTTGTTTTTTTATTGCTCATAGGGAGTGCTGAGTTCCGGGTTGCGTTTCGACTTCATTATTACTGCTTTATGATCGGTGAAATGCCGAGCCAGTGGTTCTTCTAGCGGATCAGCTTGGATCCGCTAGAAGCCGTGGGAACGCATCTCCACCGCTTCAGTCAACGGTCCATGTCAGAAAGAGAATCTGTGGTATGGAACGTTGTTATATACGCATTTGAGCATTTGACCGCAGCGCCCTCTCGTCTATAAACGTTGAGCCACTGCATGCAAAGTTTAACGCGATTATATGCGCATTTGACCGCAGCGCCCTCTCCTGTATAGACGTTGAGCGGCTACATGCAACGTTTCACCCATGACATCCCCGGCTCTTGAGTAACTACCACATCTCAGATCCCCTACTCGTCCCGCAGTCGTGGCCGCGAGGTTAAGGCGATGGACTAGAAATCCATTGGGGTCTCCCCGCACAGGTTCGAATCCAATCGACTGCGCAACATTTTTTTTTTTTTTAAGAAGACTGATGGGATGGCAATCGATGTGAGCACGGACGCCGGACGGACGGACGGGCAGGGCTAGACTCAAGGAGCTTCGCCCCTAAAAGTCAAGCCGGTTCCGCGTGCTGGAAAAGTTCCTGTGAGTTGACAAACGCGGTGCCGGCTCCACAGCAGTGTGGAAGCAACTTTCTTTGGTTTTACGATATTCTAGCATAGCAGGCACTTCTTTCGCATTTTCACCTCCGTAACAGAGTACGAAAGCGGCGAAAAAGTCCACTGCATTGCCTAAGTTGAATGACGTTACAGACTGCCTCTATACGCAGTTCATCACTAAGCTGACAAGGAAGTGGAAGCTATGTGCTGCAGAATCAGTTGCCCGTCTTTAACTCCACACTCTACTTTCTGGCGAGGGTACGCAGCAGAAAGCATATGATCCCGCGGTGCAAGTCCGATGGTTAACCTGTCCAACGAGCGCGTAACTTCCACCTCCCCGTCAACTTAATAATGAACGGTGTATAATTGATGTCAGAATTTCACGTAAGAGTGTTGATGAGAAAAAAAGAATTAAAGGAACCTAAACAAAAGCGCCGATGACTCCTTCGTCCGAAGCCGCGAGAGATACCGCATCTAAGCGCGATCTTAAATATCAGAATTCATTTTGCGCCGACTTCAACATGATTTTTGAGCATTTTAGTTCTGAAATGCCGGATGGAAACTGCCATTTATTTCATCTTGATGTTTAAAACCCGATTCTGTGGCGAAGGAGAAAAAAATGAAAAAGAATGAAAAAAGAATAATAGCGTTTTGAACAAAGGATGGGTCTTGGAGGAAAGTTGGTGTTAATAATATCCAGGTTTGACTGCGGACATTTCTGAGAGGTCATTCGATGGATGATTCATAAGTGTCTAGGAGTCCAATAGGTGCATTTTGAACGAAGTGGATGTCCGCGAGAGGAGCGGTTGGTGTCTATCGGGGTGTATAAAGAGCGAGAGAAACTAACGACTTAGCTGCGTTTGGGACGTCTTCTCCTGTGCTTTTCTTCTTCGACTTCGAAGTTTTCTATTAGAGCGCAGCTCTAGTAGGCGATCGTTCCCGTGTTTCGCGGCGTCGCCGTCGGCGTAACCGCGCGCGTTGCAATATGGAACGTCACAGACCTATACACCAATTCAATTCCCCGCTAAATTTAGCGAAAAAACTGAATTGCTGTGTAGGTCTTTGACACGTCCCATAGTGCAGCACTGCGCATTCAGTTTCCCCGCTAAATTTAGCGGTACAACTGACGCCACATGACCTCAACACCAATTCAGTTTCCCCGCTAGATTTAGCGGGGAATTAAATTTGTGTTGAGGACACGTGGCGTCAATTTTCTGGCTAAATCTAGCGGAGAACCTGAATTTGTTCATAGGTGACCTGACACGAAGTCATGTGACGTCATTTTCCCCGCTAAATTTAGCGGGGAAACTGAAGTGGTTTTGAGGTCACGTGGCGTCAATTTTCCAGCTAAATTTAGTGGGGAAACTGTGGGAGGAGGAAGAGGAGAGGAGGAGGAAGAGGAGGAGGAGGGGAGGGTCCTCCGTACCGTCCTCCTCCTTTGCACCCTCCCCTCCTCCTGCTGCGTAGCCTCCCGTCACGGTATAACGCAAAATCAGAATACCTCAAGAGCTGCGCTCTAATTTTCCATTACGGAGATTTGTAAACGTCTTAAATTTTTTTTCTCACCATAGCCTCGGATTTTAAACATCGTGCTTAACTATTATTAGCTCGCTTGCACATTATTTCATCTGGTTGGAGCCTGAACCATTCCGGCCAGGTGGGCATTTAAGAATAATCTACTCGTTTTCGGGTTTGATCATTCTTAATGTCATATGGCATGCCCGCACTGGTATAGTACACCAAGGTACAAATATTTTTTTAGACCACCTGATACTGGGTGGAGGAAATAAGACGTCGTCTTGTTCCTCCACCCAGTCTCAGGTGGTCTAAAAAAAATGGTAAACCTACACCAGCTCGCCTGCGCCCTAACTGCTTTTTTCAAGGTACAGCTGTTGGTTGACATAGGGGGCCAATTAATAATACATTTAAGTTAGAATGTTACAAAACAAAACACCTACACCCGCTTTTCTTGACTTGTTTTTTTAAATATTAATACAGACCCGACTACGTTTATTTTGACGGCACATTCTTAAAATGCCATTGCAATCCCGTATTTACTTTAGACAAGTACTTTTTGTTTTACTTTTAAGGATTATGTGTTAAGCAATGTAAAGTTGTTTCGTATTAAAATATTTTTCACCGCTTCAAACTACTCTTCCGCCAGTCTGTGATGAACAAAGAAACGTTTAGATGAGGAAGTATATACTACCCTTTTTTCTTAATATTTGGAGCTCTTCTCCCGATTCACAAATCCGCATGTAATGTGCATCCTCTAGAAAAAAAAGTAATAAAACTGTCATAGCTTTCATATCAATATTCAGGTTAGATTAGTTTACGCCCGAAAACCACATTCCGCCAGCATTCAAACACCATATTTCGGGAGCGGCTTTTGACAAACCATAGTTTCTCGAAACCCGCTCTCGGCGGATATTCATCAGGCATCAATTTTTCATCTTCTTAGACATATCGATCAATACCGTATTCGATCCCAAAACAATTCGGACGGACATCGATCTTTGGCAGTTTCTAGGCACCTTCTTCGCCTCCGTTTATCTCCAAACCTTTGCTTCACAGTTTCCATTTCTTTTGTTTTATGAAGCGGAGTGATTTAACTGTTAGTCGAATAGGCGAGCGCGCTATAGGCGAGCAAGTCTGCTCGGACGAGGTTGTAGACTCCGCTGCACCTTATCATGCACTGCAGCGGACCAGCCATCCCAGACAAGCCAGCGCAGTGACTGCGCCTCCAGCACGTCTCTGTGCGCACCCCCCCCCCCCCCCCCACACACACACACCCTGAGATCACGTGACACTCACGAGGCATTCGATTGGCTGGGATGGCCCGTAGCTTTGTCTGCGGTCCATCTTAAACTGAAACGGAGTGTGAACACTGGTCGATAATCGGTGGCCGGGTCACTGGAGAGCGTTTCCAACTCGCCGAAGACAGCCGGGTGAAGTCCAGCGACGCGGTTGTCGAGCCTTCAGGCAGGCGCCGGAAACTCGCCTAATTTGCAAATTCGCATTCGGGACGAAAAAAAAAAAGAAAAAAAGAAGACGCTATTTGCCCAGTTAGTCCGTGAACACTTCCTTTCGCAATCGTGGTCGATCGTTTTTAGAAGTTTGCGCGTACGTGTGTGTGCGCTTTGAACCGAACCGTTTTGGGGGAGCACGTTCGTATGCTCGGTGGGTTTGGTTCCACGCGGATCAAGTGCGTCGGTCAATCGAAAGACCCACCGCGCACTTGAGTGGGTTCCGGCGCCGTAAATTGGCACCACGTGGAGCTGAAGTTTGCGCGGCGCAATGCGGGGCGTGAGTTTGCCTTTTCTTACCTCTTCCGGTTTCGGTACAAACGGCTATCATCAAAATCCCTTGAGCCGCAGTCACAATGCTCGTACGTCGTACAAATGACATGAAGTTGCTCTGCAGACATGATGAGAGAATGGTCTGCAGACACGCCTCACGCATGTTACAAGCATGTTTGTATCATACATATGATTCGAACATGACTACAGACATATTGTTGTATGACCGATGTCTGATGTGTTAGCAGTGTCACTGCGGCTTTAGTATTGCCGGTTCAAGACACCACGGTTCACAGTTGTGCCATATACGGTCCAAATTTTGTATGTTACAGCGGATTTTCATTTACGCAAGTCTGCCTCGGATTTAAGTTGTTCAATACATTGATTTAGAAAAATTAATAAAAAAGTTCGCTAATCAATTTGTGTGTAATATGAAATTATACGTAATAACGCGCACTGTTAAATTCTTCCACAGCGCGGGACACCTCACTGTGGCTAAGTTACTCTTGAGTTCTGCTTGGTAGAAAGCCGAATGAGAGATACCTCAAATATATGCGAGACGACTTCGCTAGCAAAAATATATAATTCGAAAGTCGTTCCTGATGCTTCCACGTAGGAAAAGAAAAGAAAAAAATGATGACAAAATCGCCGCTGTCACTACACTTATTCTCGACGAAATGCGTCAGCATTTAGCGCAGGCGTTCCGACTCGACGAAGGATAGGAATATTAGGGACTTGTAGCAAACCGTTACCGTGTTCCGCGTACCGCACTAGCGCAGCCTTTGAAGCATGCTTTAAGCGCGCGCCCTGCGGTCATAGTATCACGCGGGCGCGCGCTTAAAAGCATGCTTCAAAGGCTCCGGTAGTGCTGTACGCGGAACACGGTAACGGTTTGCTAAAAGTCCCTATATAACCTGCCAACGGTTCGCACACTGTTGTTTTTCGGAGAACCGCTGAATGTTCTCCCCGGCGTCGGCGGTTTCGGGTGCAGCCACCCCAGATTCCTTCGGTCGCCGCCTATGATCCGAGTTGTCTTCGAGGAGTCAATCTTTGTTTCTGGGTGTCGGCGGTTTCGCGCAAACGGCGTCGTCGCCGCGCCTCGGTATTACGTTGCCGCGTACGTTGCGTCACAGCCACGGCCGCTCGATCCCCTCCTCTCCTGCTCCCGCGGCGCGTCATTGAAAGCGCGCCAGAAGACTCTTTCCCTCTTGTAAGCGGAAAAGTGGACGAAACGAGAGGTCAAACGGAGCGAAAGACCGCAGCGGGAACCACGCATCGACCCCACGAAACCGGTCCAGTCCAAACCTGACCACGACCGTCCAAACGAAAGACGGCGTCATGTACCAGGGCACGCAGCCGTGCAGATAGTCATTTTAAACGTTAACGCATTTGAAGTGACTGTCTGCAGGAGAAGCTGTACTGATAACGTTATATTATTGGTGAAGGCCCTCATGGTGGCATTTGCGCGGGGAGAAGTTCACCGAAAGGGCTATGACTTAAATCTTGAATAATAATAATGTTGTGCTTATGTTCATACAGCCGGAAGTTAACTCCTGTAACTTGACGCTTTCTTTTAAGCTAGCCACAGGACAACCCACCTTGCTTGGTTCACAGATCCCTGAAGCCGTGGTGGGAAACCCTTAGAGAATTGCGTATGTCAATTGGTCCCCTGATTTGATCTTTGCTACATACTTAGTGAGGACGAACATAATTATTAGGCACATGAACCACTGCGAATTAGTTACAGCGATCAGATGCGACGCTATAGCTACAAATTTAGCCGAACAAGATAGGACTAGTGATCAATAAAAGAGGAGAAAAAAATATTGGAAGGGCAAGTGTGACGACGGTCGGAACGGAACTGAAGCTATGTGGTGATATATGGGACGACTGAATTGCACAGTGACGCAGTGTGAGTAAATCGTTCTAGCGCGCTGTTACCGCTACAATGGAACAAGGCCGGGAAAGGTATCGCGAAGAAAACGTTCCAGCGAACTGTCGTAGCACGATTTTGTTTTTCCAGCAGCGGGGTAAAAGGTGGCGGTTGCCTAGAAACGTTGCTTTGATTCTATATTCCGGGCTCGGATTACGAATTGCGGTAACCCTAACACTATTACGATAGGAATATACCAAAACGTTATAATATCAAAAGTTAAACAGCGCACGACTTGTACGTTTTGTCCATCAAGTTTGTTTAAGCTGAGAGGTTCGAAGGCTTGCGTGGTGTCTACATTTCAGGTGTTTTCAGTTAAGATGTTCAAGACAGTCCAGCGCTCCGAGCTTCACACTTAGCATCTCAAGCGTCGCTGCGCCGCTCGGGAAGGTCACCTGACACCCGGACAGCAACCGGATTGGCTCCAATAGATTTTAGCGTCCGCCGCTGTCCATTGTAAGGCGAAGATTAAAAGTCAAGACAGCCCACAGACAGCTTCCACGACACGACATATTGACGGCGCAATCTAAAGAGTGCGCGTTCTAGAGGAAACAAGTTATTCTGACGCCGGGACATCTCTGCTTCGGGAACATCTCAACTTCGGATAGGCAGCCCTCGACCGCACGGGCAAGAACAACGCTATTCCAGCGCGTCAGCCGATATTCCCATCGAATGCAAAAGAGAAAGACGGATCTTCCTGGCGCATCACACCTACGCCAACGTCTCAGCAACAATACTTGGAAAACATGGAACGCTTGGGCCCCTTCGAGCCAGTCAGGGCGACGGATTGTGTACCACGTGAAAGCTCTTCGCAGGAGGAGCGCACTCCCCGCTGATAAATCGTCACGTGTCTCGTTCCGACGTGCTGATTGGCTCGCTGGTGTCCTATAGGCTTTCGCCGTTTGCCCTGCTATAGAATAAAACGGAGGACAGCGACGACGGACGCTGCCCAACTGCGTGGCGGGGACGTCAAGGGATAGGGGCAAGCAACCTAACGACTGGGAACAATGGATGGATCGCGAAAGAAAAAAAGAAAAGCATCGAATGTTGCGAGCGGTTCCCCTCACAATAACGGAGAAGGACGATATTGGTCTTTCGACGTCTTTCCTCAGCCGTGGATTGCGATCAGTCGTCCATCAGAAGACGGTAAACACTGAGAGTTTGGTCCCATACAAAAATAAACAAATAAAGAATGAGTAAAAAGAAAAAAAAAAGACAGGCAGCGTCGCGAACATGTGGATAGAAGGAAGGAGATGGGCCAAGAACAAAATGAAGAGCGCCGCGAGCCGTTTGTCCTCTTTTTCCTTTTGACCCTGGAAGCGCGTTCCCGTTGGGCCATTCCCCGGTGTTGGTGAATCGTTTGCTGTCGTTGTTTCTCTGCGACGGCAGTGAGAAGTCTCGGAGCGCCAGATCGCGCGAATGGCGGTGCCACCAACTGTAGTTTGGGGACAGCCGAGACGCTCGAAATGACACGCTCGTTTTCCGGCGCATCTTCCTCGGCAGGTTCGCTCCAATGGGGTTCGTTTCAGGCAGGAACTTATCTCGCCTTTGTCGAAGCCAGTGTGAGTGCGTAGGGGGAAGCTGGAAACACTATATTCGTCGTTGCATATACGCGCTTCACGCGCATATGCGACGCTTTCTTGAGATAGGATCTCGTCTACTGTTTCAGTCCGCGCGCGTTCCATCTGAGACACATCACGCAAAGCTGCGCGACTCGCCGCGGTTGTACGTTTTTGTTTTGTTTCATTTCACGAGAGGCTAGTAGAAACGTTTTGTATAGTCCGCCAAAATGAACATTTTGAACGTTCTTTTTTTTTTTCCTGAGGAAAGAACAAACAAGGTGTAGAAATTCGAAAGGGAGTAGCTGACACCACGGCGTGCTTGGCAATGTGTGCATTGTTCGAAGACGACTAATCATTCAGTCGAGATATATTGAATCTAGGGCTTTCCATCATGGGTGGCGAACTAAAGATTGGGACAGCACCCAGCAAAAGACGGATGATTAATTCGTTAGGCGTGTCAATACTCGCGATGGGGATCAGTCAACTTAAGTGGTACGGGCTACTTGCTGTTAGAAGAAAATGCGTTAAACGAATATAACTGCTAATATCAAGAGCAACCTACCCACTGCTGGACACACACACAAAAAAAATCTCAGGTTGTGAGTACCGGAGCATCAAGACGAGCTTACCACCGCGCTCTTATCTTTTTTATAGCCAAAACGTGCTGGGCGAAATGAAATAAACTGTTAGGTAGTCAGCTTCAATGGAAAGCTGAGGAGGAATGCAACGAACTCAAGAGAAGGTAAGAGAAGCCTCTGTTTGCTCGAGCCAGTGTATTTTTCCTGTTACCACACTTTTTTGTGTGATTTTAGGGAACCTTATAGTTCGTTTCTTTTTCTTTTTTGTTTGTTTGTTTCGTTAAGAAGCTCGATTCCCATTAAACCGATGATTATCCACTTTTATTTCAAGCGTGAACATAACAAGCCAAGTTCCAAGCTTCTTGAGCTGTAAGTGACTGTAATGAATGGATAAAGGAGAGCAATACCAGCTTCTGATAATCTTTTAGCAATTATACTTCCTTCAAAACTAAGTTGGAGAAAGTTCGATTGAGGTTGCAAGTAACCCGTTCAACTTGATATTATACGCAACCAAGTGTGCTAAAGACATACTTGAGTCAAGCAAGAGCTATACGTGCGCGCCAAGGCTCATTAAGCATGTTCTCAAAGCGACATTCCAGTAAAACGAAGCGACGCGAATAACAACTTCGCAGCGCGCGTATGTCGAACACTGAACGGACCCGCCGCTATTTCCAGCTGAGCAGACGACACCATTCGGACGTTTTGAGTCCAAGTCGGCGTTCCGGGTTCTCCCATGAGGGTACGGAGAACGCGCTGTTAAACTGAGTGCGCCAAATAAATCGTCGATCCGATTCAGTGGACCGCGGTCGCACACGCGTTGGCGACGCGAGATGATTAATTCGAACGCCAAAGAACGGCTTTTGTGCGCGGTTCACGCATACCTTTGGTGTAAGTTAATTGGGGTATGCAAGAGAGCGATATGTTCTGATCAAAAGACCACGTTTGAGTCGGGTACTATATGTATTATATGGAGCGAAAAGCATTTTGTTGCTTCACTCGTTTTGGCTGCGCGTTTGCTCCCACCGTGTTCGACCAGCGGTCGAGTGACCAGTGAATAGACAAGACGTACTATAACGTTTATTGAGATGCAACTCAGACATAAAATAATAGTTCGTGGAAAGAAAATAGCAAATGTCAAAGTGGAGACAATCCATGTTTGTTATACTCGTTAATCAAAGAAAGAAAAACATGTGAAGGAGAAGGAGAAGAAGAAGAGAGGAGGAGGAGGAGGAGGAGGAGGGGCATAAGACGAAGAAGAAGAAAGAGAGGAAGATAGAGATATTTGTATGTATGAGCAGATAAAATATATATATATGTGGATAGGTAGTAATATATAATATATGTGGGATGTGGGATGTATGATATAGATCAGTGGTCTCAAACTCATTTGAGTGTGGGGGCCAGGTAGCCCAGACCGGAAAGACCGAGGGCCAACGTAAGACGGGGGGGGGGGGGGAGTAGAATATTTTAGTGAGAAGAGACCTCGTGCCTTATGTTTTTCTTAAACTCACGGTTTTACCAGTGACATCTTTAAATTTGATTTGTTTATATGACTACTTTGGGCACTAACCTGATGTGATAACAAAAATTAAAATTACACTGCCCCGCCGACGTGCTGGCATTTTTAATAGAACAAGAGAGCAAGTAATCTGTCGTTCCCAGATCAACATGTCTTTAAAAGAACAATCATTTGATTTGAAAGTTCTTGAATTCCTCGCAATTTTTATTATAACGCTCTGAACAAATACTTTTAATTGTGATATTTTTTTGAAGGTGAGAATCCCGAGCTCATAGCTTTATCTTTGGCATTTGCTCCCGCTAAGCGAGAGTTTGCGCAACCGACATGCATTCTTCAACGAATAGCTCGAGGGTGCAGACTAGTAGCGGAATTGTACGTTATAAAAAGCTGGGAAGCAAGAATTAAAGCGAAACAAGGGGCAAATGTACACAGAGAAATATAAAATATGTGCATACGTTAAAAGAGCATAGCTACTTTCTGAGCGAAAATGAGTCGACGAGATGAGATCACTATGACACATGTCATTTCTAGCGCTCGAGATATGGAAACTGGGACTCGCAGCCGGATGCCTGCGGGCCGCTTTTCAGCGAGTCGCGGGCCGCATGCGGCCCGCGACTCGTCACAAAAAAAAATTTACAGGGTTTTTTTCACTGCAAAATACACTAGGCATCACCGAACGCTCATTCTCCGCCCAAAGGTAGCACTAGAGGTCACAACCAGATGCCAAAGTTTCAGCCCGATCCGATAACTTAATCGAAAGTTATAAGTGATTTTCTGAAAAGTTCAATGGGAAAATGGAGCCCATTTTTGCCCGTTTTCGGTTTCTGGTGCCATAGAGCCCCATGCATACGAAAACTCTGTCGGCCGCCATTTTCCCATAGAAATTTTCAGAAAATCGCTTATAACTTTTGATCAAGTAATCGGATTGGGCTGAAACTTTGGCATCTTGTTGTGACCTCTAGCGCTACCTTTGGGCGGAGAATGAGCGTGTGGCAAAGCCTAGTTTATTTTTGCGGTAAAAAGAGCGTGTAAATTTTTTTTTTTGTGACACCCTGTAGATAGTGGGCAAGATCGATTGATAGAAACAGGGAACTTGGATTTGGCAAGGAGCGTTTAAAAGAGACGTCGAGATTGAGGGAACCAGTGAGATTTGCTTCCCAATGACAGTAAGATGAAAAGAAGAAAAGCGAAAGAGGTGCAGAGTGACTCGCATGTAAATGTATATGCTAATTTCGCATGGTACGGGAAATGTTCCCAGAAGCAAACGTCATTAGGGTATCTTCGAACCTCGCATACCGGGCGGGCTTTCCTGGTATTAGGCTGGTGACATCGAAGGGCCTTCTCATTTGGCTGTTCACCGGTACGGAAGGAGTTATCACAACGAGGGACGGAACTAAATAGAATATTTTAATAACTTTCCTTAAAGGTATATGCTGAACCGAAATTTGGAGTACACCAAACAAGACTGGAGCGATAGGCCGGACGCTACAAAACCCAAAAACATCACTCGATCATACAGCAATATCTCGAACGGTTGGCCGTATAGGTGACGAGACCTGTTACGTCACGATTGTCATTCCTCTCCTCTTCGCTTCGTCCTCTGGAGCAGGTGAACCGAAGCAAGGAGGAGAGAAGTAAGGCCGCTTCCCCTCATTCTCAACTGTTCCGGGAGGATCGTGACGTCATAGTACACGCTTGATCGCGCCCTTCTTCTCCAAAAGTACGGCCATCCGTTTGAGATATCGATGTATGGGTGATGTTTTGGAGCTGGTAGCGTCCCCTTGAACGCTTCTGCGGCCTTATTTTGCGAAATCCAAATTTCGGTTCGGAATTCCTTTAAGATATATTTACTTTATAATTTTTATTAGTAATGTTTCATCCATTACCATGATTACTTTTTGTAAGAATTAGTTCTCCTTTTTCTCTTCGCTTGCTGTCAGCCTTCGTACGACAAATAAGGCCCTGAATACAAGGTGATCATACATAGCGCGACACTGTTAGCGCGAAAGAGCGATAGCCAGTTTTCCATTTTTTTTTATCTGAAAATTCCACCGCTGCCGCAAGAAACTAGTAGGATGCTCGTGCAGGGCAGTAACCTAAGCGGTGACCTCCAAGACTCCATAAGTAGTTTTGTTGTGAGTGTGTTTATACAGCCGGAAGTTAGCCCGCCCCAATGGGTGACTGGTGTCTCTGCTGCAGGTGAGAAGTGCAGCCAGTGCAGTACAACCGCTAGCCTGGGGTCTCTAACGTGCACCACGCGGTGGTGATACACGACCGCACGCCGGTACGATGCTCATCCAGATGTAAACGAGCAGGGGTGGGGATTGAGCCCAGGACCCCTGGGGTCTGCAGCGCGAGCTTTCGCTCCACGTGCTCCGCGCTGGCATGCGCTAGCCCACTCGGCACCCGGTCCCCCAAATGTATCCTAGACTCTAGTCATGTCGATACATGATATTCTAAAGTAACAGAAGGCGTAAGAAACGCAGACGTATTATGTACACACTTCGTGCTTAGTGAACTTGTCTTCGGCGTTCTTATCGGCCGATGTCCCAATTTTAGTGGCTGCGCATCGATAATATAAGATGCATGGGACTCAACATGCTCTGCGTTTCTTAAACTGGCAGCAAGTAAAGTAAAACACCAAAAAAGAATCTTTTTCTTCTTCTTTCTTTTTTGAAATTGTGATTCCAAAAATGATTTCTGAAGTGGTATTTTGTGTTAAGTTCACTGTTAACCAGACACGTGTTTCGAAGGAAGACGATAAATCAAAGCGGATATTCACAGATGACCGTTGTGGGCGCACCCAGACATTTTCGCGTGGAGGGAACCGGGACGACCGAGGTCAGTAAGAAAACAAGCCCGACGACGACGAGAGGGAAGGTGACTCCCCATGTAGGCGACTTTGTGGGCGGGACCCACAAAGCTTGGAAACAATATTCTCAACACGAGTTACCAGACCACCATAAAACCGACAAACTTTCTCCGCGGTCAGAATTGAAACAAAACTTTCCTCCCCAGGACGTCCACATCACACTGTGTGAAACTGTAAACAATCTGATGCCACCCTCATGCATATGCAATGGCCCAAATCGATCAGTGTCCAAGCAAGTACCGTCAGTCTGACGACACAGACCGTTGGGCAACATCGCGGTTACGCGAAAGTTCGTGACTGAAGCGCCGTCGAAAAGGGGTCGTGCTTATGAGCCTGCGACAGAACTCGCACATCCACACAGACAAAAAAAAAAAAGACTCCAAAATGCAGGACTGGAGCACACGCAAGAAGCAAAGTACCAGAGTTGTTCGGAAGACGTCGAGGCTAGGAGGATCAATAAGCCAGAGAGCGCGGCAAGCCACTGACCGTCGCGCCATCGTATGCAACTCAGAGGCGTGCGGCCGTTGCGGCAGCACTCGAGGCTCCTGCTGCTGACAGAGGGCCGGGCCACTCTGACTGCGACGTGACCGGACACCTCGAAGCATCCCGAAGCTCTCTCTACTCAGAGTCGGAACGATCGCGGCTCTACGTATTCCGCATAACGATTCGGATCTCCACCACGCCGCCCAGCCCGCGGGACGCAGCACGAATTGCTCGTTCGCCGAACTGATTTTTGTTTGTCTCCTTCGCTCCTCCGGGAAGACGATGCTCGGAGAGAGACCAACCAGTCTGCGAGAGGCTTTATAAGAGAAACCTCCCCGCCCGCCTCTTGTTCGTTCTGCAACTCTTCTCTCACAAGAAAGCCACTGAGAACACTGTCACGGCCCAGCTCTTGCGTGCTTGCGTGATGCTCTCCGCAAACGCACGCGTACACAGTTTGCAGAATTCGTATGCCCGCGCGCGCCATGCGGCTGCGCTGCGGCGCTTGCCACACCGCCGCCGGTCTCGCTGCTAGTTTCTCGAGTGGGGCTCGAAGGTTGGCCCACACAACTTTCTTTTACATCTCGATGCTCAGGCGGAATGCCGAGCCGCAAGAAAATAAAAACACAAAAAACAACGACAAAAGTGTGTGTGTGTGTGCGTGTGTGTGTGTGCGCGCGCGCGTGTGCGTGTGTGCGTGTGTGCGCCCGCACGCGTGCGTGTGAGTGTGTGTGTGTGTGTCATCGACGATGTTTTCGTCTTAGAGAAAAGTGCACTTTGCCGTTGGCTGAAGTCCCTTCTTGGAGCGGACGAAAACACTTGTACCGAACCTGACTCGAGTGTGTAAGCAGGCTATCGAGGACCATGGCTTCTCCGCGCCGTGGCGCACGACTCGAGTATTCTTTGTTAGTCCGATTCTTTTCACGTCCCCGCGCGCTTCCTCGACTGCGGGTTTTAGGGGGGAAAGTCGAGCAGGAATTACGAATGAGCTCGAGAGAAGCCGGGAACGTGTAGGTACGAGAGCCGGCGCTCACCCAGAAACTGAAGTGGCCCACGTTCGCCCAAACACAAATTATCCGAGTGCTGAACACCAACTGTACGAAATGATTTTCTTTCTGTTTTTTTTTTCTAGCTTTAAAAGACTGAAGTGTGTTGTTGGATCTCGTGAGACAGACGACATACAATATCATTAAAAATTAAAAAAAAAAATTACGTCAGGTTTTTAGAAGTGATGTACAGTATGTGTGCATCGGTTCCTTACGGATCCTCAACGTAAAAACAAGAATAATAATAATAATAAAAAAACTATCGTTTGGCGCTATTATTCCATCCGCTCGCCACTTGATTGGCAAATTTCGCTACACATTAAAACCTCTGTTGTCTATTTTTTTTATTTACTAAAATATACAATATAAAATAACCGATAATCCGTAACATGTCGCGTGTCTGCGATTTGCGGTCACTTTAACATTCATCGACGTAGCTTCGCGCAAATATAAACACGGTTACAAATATTTGCAAAAAAAAAGTTTGGTGTAAGCACAAATGCATATATCACGTAAAGCACCACTACTATCTTTTCTTAGATTATAAATATCATAATCAAATTATTTGGAGGGAAAGTTTTTAAAAAAGCGTCTTTGGCATATCGGAATGCAAGGATCAAAGCGCGCATCAAAGGGCAACGAAGATAACGCACAGGGAAAGCGCAACGACGGGAGAGTCAAGTACGCGCGCCATTGCTAAGATCGGGGGAAACAAAAGCACGTGGGCGCATCTGGGGGTAAACAAAGACACGCGGTGCGCGCAAGGAGCATAAGAATTTGCATGCCGCATAAAGTCCCCGAAACTAGCACGAACAACTGTTCAAGTTAGGATTCTTGACCCGAATTGTGCAAGCTATAGAGAAGCTTTCGTTTTCGTTTAAGATTCCATTAAAAGTTCCCGATTGCAGGACAAGAGAGCGAGAGAAAGAAAAAGCGAGAAAGAGAGAGTGCATGAAAAATATTCGTATCAGAGCTTCTCATTCGGCACGAGCTTGAAATGGAGCAAAATGTAAAACGACGTTTCAGAACAAAAAGACAAAACGACGCGGACGGAGAGCAGCTTGTTGCAAGGCGGTTCACGCAGCAGACATAAATTGCGCACGTAACTAGAAGTGCCCAAAGGGCCACCCGTATTTATAAAAAAATAAATAGAAAGCGGGCATGCGAGCCAGATATTACGAGAGAAATTGTAAGCGGGAAGGGAAAAAAGACAAAAACTGAACAAAAAAAGAAAAAGACGTACCCATCTCAGCCTCTCACTTTTCCATTCATGGATATCCCGAGGCCCCCTTCAAAACCAGACAAAGGAAGACTCTTTCAAAAGAGAAGAGACAGAAAGAGAGACAGATAGAAGGAGAGTGATGAACATGCCGAACGAAATAGCGCAAAGAACAAACAAGTGATGTCTTTCCTTCCCCTCCTTCCATCCACGCCTCCAGGCTCGGTGATGTTCACTTCTTCGTCGCAGTACTCCCGAGTTTCCCAGAGGCAAAGCTCGAAGACAACGTTCCCCATAAAGGTAGCGTAAAAAAACATCGATGACGCGCGTGCACAACAAACAGATCGTCGGGCGTTTCGGAAAGGAGACAGTGACGCGAGTTTGCCCGACTTTTTTCACTTCTGCAAACACCCCCACCCCAAACCCCTGTTGTCGTCGTCGTCGTCGCGGTACAGAGACGGGTCGGACATTTGTTTGTTGATTTCCCGTCTTGTTTCTTACTTTCCGTCATCGGCCTCTCTTTGGTTTCTTGCTTTTTCTGGCTCATCGCATTTCCTTTGGCTGCATAAAGACCCTCGAAACTTCCTCTTCTTTTGTGGAGGCAACTCCTTCCATTGTATTGACGCCCGGATAAATAGAGATGCGGAATCAAACATCGACTCAAAAATCGGTCCCCCCCCCCCCTTTCAAAAAAAAAAAAAAAACGCCAAAGGACGCAGCGAAAACTACGCCCCTGAAACGGTTTCTCGAGGACAAGGGGAGGCGTAGCAACGTCCCCGGTGTTCCAGGTTCGTTAAAAACAACACACACACACACATAAAAAAAAAGAAAAAAGAAACACGTTTTAATAGGAGTTGGTTGTGACCAAGTAAAAGACGCAAAAATTACGCAATCCCGCTCCAGGAAAGTTTCTTTTCCTTTGAATACTAACGTGGCGAAGGAGGAAGGCGGAGAAGGCCGGTCTCGTGTAAGCAAGAAGGCCCGAAGGCAAGGCTCTCGGCACGAGCCCGGTTTAAAACGGTTGAAATGTCGGCGACGTGGGGATGGGCTGAAAGGTGAACGCATGTAAATTGAGAACAGGCGGCCCTGGCATAAAGATGGGCTTTTCACGGCGTCCTGTGTGTGTGTGTTTCTGTTTTTGCACGTGTCGTGCCTGCGTACGTATGTTTGTACGCATGTGTGTACGTGTTTGTATATGAGTGTCTTTGTTTGCGCGTTGTGTGTGTGTGCGTGCGTGCGTGTGTATGCACTTGCAAAGATCTAACTAAGGGGGGGGGGTATAGTAAGGGAGGGAACATGCTCCAGGCATCGCAGTGGCCGATCGGTAAGGGCATCCGCCCGTTCCCCGATGGAACTTCGTGATGCGGGTTGGCAAAAGCGTCGTATGCGTGTCCGCCCGCGAAGGGAAGGTTCTAGACGGCGACGACAATGACGAGAATAACAGTCGTTGAAGGACGTCTGCGAAGGCCTCGGGGTGAGAGCACAGTTTCCGCACGTTTGCATGCAAGCAGGCACGAGCCAAGCTTTGTAGACGTGCGTCGACCGTGATGCTCCTTCTTTTGCGATAGTGAGTTTTTCTTTTTTTTCGCAAGTGTAACACAACAAAAAATATCCTGTTAAAAAATATGTTTTTTGCGAAGTAATGTGGGCTGCTTGGTAACGGGCACTTGTTCGATGTCTGCCTACCTGAATGCTCAAACTAAACATGAATTGTATGATCGCTTTCGAGAGGAATTTGTTAAGACTTATATTGCTTCCTGTCATAGCTCGCAATTTCTAGTATATATATTATTAAATAGAAAAAAGGCAAACTTTTTTATTACTATACTGAAAAAAATATGTTAAGCACTATTGATAGTGAGCCTTAGCAATGTCATTTTGCTTTCGCGAAGCAGAAAGGGGGTTATTTTTTAACTTGCTCTTTTTAATGAGGGTATGTTTATGTTTATTTATTGATGATGCCCCCCCCCCCTCCAAGCAGAAACATGCCTTTGCGGTGATGCATCGCAACAGCGACGAAAAAAGAACATACGCACGCACTCATCAAATAGTGTAACAAATATACACACAAAAATACCGAACGGAGTTAGAAGAAAAAATATACAAAACTGCATTTAATACTTTAATTATGACATTACAAAGTTAAAAAACATACAAAACTGTCTAGAGTACTTTAATAATGACATTACAAAGTTTTTGAAATAGCTTAAGGGCAGAAGCATATAAACTGAAGATGACGTAACACCATTAAACAAGGCGTCCATTCGGGAGATAGGCGGGAGCTGGGAGCGCCAACTGCTATAAAACAGCTCCACTGACCTCAAAGAGCAAGGATACAAACAAAAAATTACGCTGGATTATAAATCTATGAAACTCTGTTGTTAAAAAAAAAGTTTGTGCAAAAATAACATATCATGAAGACTTTTTTCTTCGGATAGTGTATCCATATCCATTTCATTCAGCAGCCAGTTATAGTCATAAGATTTCTTTTCGAGGTATATCGGTCATCAACGCAAAAAATGAACCGTTTACGAACGCTTAAATTTCAATACGCTTATATTTTGAGGAATTAAGCGAATTCCAGGTGGTAGAAGGAAATTCCAGTCTTGAGTGGACGAAGCAATTATACAGCACAGGCTCAGATGACTGTATTTTAGGCTCTCGCGTAATTCTAGACACCATGCCGAGCATCCACAATGATGAAGCCGCCACGGTATTAAGGCGCGAGTTCATCCGAGGCGCGGTTGAACTCGCGTCTCGGTTGAATTTCTTTGAAGTATCCCTTTAACCTCCTCTAATTTTGTTTTTATTCTGGACATGTTCAGCATGTTGAGAATGTAAGGATATGTACACGTACACTATATGTTTTCGACTAAATGTGATGACGTTAGTTTTTCTCGGATTTCACTTAAGACAATTATTTGAGCACCACATATTGACTGCGTCGATACCAATCTTCACTTTCATGCAGTCACAGTGGGCTCCAATCTTGTGAAACATGTTTACATCACCAGCATGCTACAACCATTAAAAAAACTGAAAACAAACAAAGAGATCATTAGCAAATATGATGTACAGAAGGGGACCAAGATTTGATCCCCGAGGGACACCGGGAGTTTAAAGGAGCTGTGCAGCGATATTCAATTAGAATGTTTTTAACTTTACACGAGCTTACTGGCACTGGTGGGATTCAAGGATACTCGCACGCAACGCCACTGTCCAAGAAACTCCTTTGTTGCTGTGTAATTTCAAGGACAAAAGCGATCATTTTCATTCAATCTCTCTTTTGCAAAATCTGATGACGTAACGTGGGGATCGCAGTACACCCAGGTGACGATATTTGAATGCGGTTCATAGATTTGACCCGAGCATTGCGTGGGCGCTCGATTTGGGCTCGTGATAATTACTAGCTCGAGAAGCATTCGGGTAGTGGCCCGTGTCCAATCGCTTCAACGACGACAATAGCCGAGCCATAACAATGTTTGGAACTCAGCGCGTGTCCTAGTGCTTTGCCAACCCCAGCGCGTGGCTATGATCAACATTGGCGGCGTATAATCCATTCCAGGTCACGTGGCCGCTTGCTCTGGCTGCGAGTTGAGGGGGTGAACGCTGCTCGTTTTTCTTTGTTTCTGGGACTTCTATTGCGTGGGGTCAAAAACGAACGCGTGTTTCATAGGTCATCAACGTCAGGGATTCGTTCTAAGCGGCATTTGCGCAAGGTACAAAAATTGTTGCATCGCTCCTTTAAGTTGCGGGGTAGTTAAGAAAAGGCGCTTTAAAAAAAACTAACCTGCTAATTCTAGTTTTTTGTTTTGTTTCAGATTTGACGTTGCGGTTACGCGACATCTATCAGACATCAATCAAAAAATCAATCAGTAAAAGAAAACGCTCCGTGTACAAAAAACTGGAACGGCGCCGGCCGGTAGCCAATCGGTGAAGTATAGGCTTGAATAACTAATGTAACGTTTCAAACGTTAGGTTGTCGCACAAAACTAAATATTTACGCTCAGGTGCTTTCTACTTCAAGTTATATCTTCGTTACTGTCCCGAAACGTACATAACACATTTGCTCCGGGTTAAACTATTTCAGCGTTTGTTTTTCGGGCAGCTGTGTACCTTCGCAGTCCAGATCTCTCCTACCAAAAGTAAATATAATAACTAAAATCTACCTGGTGACAGGAGCCATATGTGGTGGATGTCTGGAATTGACAGTGCTATTATCTTGTTGCCAGGAGAAAAGTAAAAGGAGCCCTTGCGTTTCATCGGCACAAATCTCCTTGAGGTGCGTTCCGTGCGCAACCGGAAAGATAAAGAAAAAGCGGTAAAAGACCGATTTCTTTGGAGCACCAACGCCTTAGTTTTGTCCGGAAATTTCCTCAACGCGAACAAAAACATGTCCGGAAATAAGTTATGCCCAAAATAACACAACTCGGGTAAGCTGTATACTAGCAGAAGATATCCTCGACAAATCAATTAGGTGCCGTGCGATCATTAGCAACACTTATCATCTTGAGGGAAAACAAATTGAACGAGTGTCAATTGTAAGGGATCTTGGCGTGTTCTTTGACTACGGGTTAAGTTTTAAAAATCATGCCTCTTTTGTTGTCGGCTCTGCAATGAAAGTTCTAGGAGTTATATCGCGTTCGACCAAGCATTTTAAAAAGCCCCATTGTTTAATACATCTTTTTAATTCCTTAGTGGAATCAAGGCTTGAGTTTGCTTCTGTGATTTGGAATTCAATATCTGTAACTCAGGCTTTGATCATAGAACGTGTGCAAAAAAGATTGGTTCGAAATGTTTATGATGGCTGGATTGGACGACGCGTCTTACTAACTATAGATTTTCGCTGAAGCTTTTATCACACAGGACAGAAGAACTGTCCGTGACTTGGTATTCCTGCATAAGATCATTATTGGTGCCATTGATTCCTCATGGCTTATTAGTAAAATCAATTTTCATGTTCCTTTCCGCGCTACGAGACAGTTCACCTGTTTTGATATTTGTTCACCACTTCCTGTGTCACCTCTTTCTTGTTTACAGACATTATATAACAGCACTGTGCCACCTCAAGTTGACATCACCACACCCCTGTCTACATATCGCTGTCAGCTGGACGAACTTTTGGTCACTTCATAGCGCGGCAGAGTATATGCATATCTATTTTTTTAATTAGTAGGATTATTGTTTAAGTGTTTTTATTGTACGGTTGGTGTACCTAAGAGAAGGCCGCTTGGCCGTTTTAGGGCAGGTCTGTTTCAGCGAATAGTAATTGAAAAAAGTGCATTTGGAATTTTGACTGATTGAGCTGCGGTGTTGTAGGTTTAAAGGTTATATCTCTGGTCTCTAAAAGTTTTTTTTTAAATATATAATTGCTAGTTTGTATTTAGCCTACACGCAACATATGTGACTAAACGGTCACGTTCATGTTTACGAATTTCAAAAGAAACGAAATCAAGATGCTACAAATCGAGCAGAAGGAAACCTTGCTACCACGGAGCTTACGCCTGTTCTTTCTTGAATAATCTCAATACGCAGAATTTTGGAAACAAACACACACACACACACACACACACACACACACACACACACACACACACACACACACACACACACACACACACACACACACACACACACACACACACACACACACACACACACACACACACACACACACACGCACGCACGCACACACACACACACGCACGCACGCACGCACACACACACGCACACGCGCGCGCGCACGCACGCACACGCACGCGCGCACACGCACATACACAAATGCGTGTGCACGCGCACGGGCATTTCACATACACACACATACACGTGCACGCACGCAGGAGCAAACTACAAAAACGCTGTCATGTTTACACGGACCCGTTTCATTGTAACTCAAGAAATGGAGCAATAAAAATAACTGGTAAAACAGAAAAAAAAAGCACCAGGAAGTTAAGAGAACAGTTTCAAAGACCAAGGTCTGCTTCCAACTAGACAAGGCACATCACTTACGCCCTATCCCAAACCGTTTTCATGCAGGGCGGATACATTTCAGCGCAACCTGAATTGCGCATCAACGTTGATGCGAACGAGACAGGAACACCCAGCCAGCCCAGTCTAGGCCCTGAAATATCGCGACGGAGAGAACGGCGCTCCGTTCGTGGAAGACTCAATTTCGTTTATGCTCGTCCGCCGTATAGTGCGCCATCACGCACGCTCCCAAAAGTTTTGCCGTTAGGAGAGTCATTTTGCAAACCTCCATAACCTGCGGTTCTGTGTTTATAAAGCCCCGAAATTCGGGGCATTCCTTCCATTGTCTAAGGGGATCGTTTAAGTTTATCCGGAGAATTCCTGCGCACTTCCCGTTTCGAGGGCCATTGCGCACCCATTTATAAGTGTAAACTGCAGCGTTGCCCGTTATGTAATTTTTTGTTGTTGTTGGTTCGAGAATTTGTATCTCCGACAGTGTCTTGTGGGGACGCGAATTTGTCGATACGATTGGATGACGATCCTACTTGTTGGACTGAGTTAGAGTTTCTTTAGATCCGTTGAGGACAACGTATATTGTCGCATTCCTGGCGGAGTTGGAGGCACACGGGCCTGCCACGCGAAGGCACGAGGTTCAAACCCCACCGGTTGACTTCCTTATCTTACGCAGTCTTTGCCCTTGTTTGAAAGTTACAGCTCCTTCTCGGCTGTGATCGCTTGTCCGGTCGCAGAACCCTCCGGAACATAAAGCGCGCATAAAAACAGGAGCAGACAGGTGCTTCGAGTCAGTCTCCCCCCTGACGCCGTATACGGTGCACACGAGTCGTTTCGTTTTAATTACTTATCCACAATTAATTAAAACATTATACACCAAATGTAGCAAGCGAGATTTTCCGGGCGAGCGTCTCAGCGGGAATCGAACCCCGGACCGTGCGATCCGCAGCCCGACGCCTTGGCTTGGCGCCACAAGGAAGAGGTGAAAGGGAGCGAGAGCAGCCACTGGCGCGTGCAGCTGGCTCGCGAAGGACGAAGCGCAGCTGGCTCGCGGTGTCGCGTGATGGATCATAACGCATCAACAATAGCGCAGTGGGCGTATGACCTCATGAATCCTCACAGCAGCCAATAGACCATTTGCTATATTACCCAAGCATCAAGGAGAATGCAGGGATTGGTGTTCCACGCGCCACACGCGCACGCCTTCCCGGTATGAAAAATTAGAAGTAAATAACCAAAATAAAGCGTTGACAAACGCGCGTGCAAGATGCCATTTGTTTTAGTTATTTGCTTTAGAAAAGTTACTACTGCTGAGGCCAGCACGTGAAGCGCGTGGAACACCAATCCCTGCATTCTCCTTGATGCTTGGGTAATATAGCAATAGGTCTATAGATAGTGTAGCGGGCGCTATAACACTCCTTCCCCAGAGATTACTTCAGTTTCCACAAGGGACGCATCCGAAACCACCCAAAGCTCCCCGTAACCGAGCATAACAAATCATAATGCGTGTAATGCACGCACGACGCGTTCTGTGCTCCCCAGGTTTATCAGAATGATCAAGATAAGTAAACATTTTTAATTCGCAATATAAATGTCTTTGTTATCTTTTTTACAGGAGCGTGAATTATCTTAAAGCGCCCCCTGCCTCACGCTGAGTTTAAATGAAGTTATTTCACTCTTCTCCACAGTGCTTGCGACTGTATAGCTCTTGCGGTAAGCGTAGGTGAGTTCAGAAAACGTAAATTGTATAACTATTTGTTCACAAAACTAACGCAAGAAAAAAAAAAACCTCTATGTGGGATACGAAAATTACCTCTTCCTTCCAATTGCCTAAAGTCCTTGTACGGCAAGAATCAGACGAATTGCTTGGTATATAGGGAGCACACAGTTTGTACCCCGACAGACTGTGTGTGTATTCTGCTTGAACAAATGTTTTACGAGTGAAATGCGGATGCGCTACAGCAGAAGCCAAATCACCAACGTTGCAAATTGTGTTTGTATTAGGGTCCACGAAGACCATCCTCACTACAGAGAGTGATGAAACTAAAACGAAACAAAAAAACCCAACATACATTGAAAGTGACCACAGATGTTTTCTTTGACTTCGACAAGCGAATAACAAACACAAAAAGCGTAGTCATAAATGAGGAATGACAACACACAATGCAAGTGCAACGGCTCTAACGATAATACAAAGGACGACATGATGAACGACGGGTTATACACAGTAACTATAAATGGTGAATACAAAAACAAATGAAATATCAGCCTACGGCGACGAACTTGATCAACACGGTCTAACAGTCTTGACCTCAATAGTCCGATAGAAGTAGGAAGAGCTCTGCTGGTCAAGACCTCAGCGCCAGGTTATAGGAATGTTCGGAATACGTACCGTTACTTCGATCTTATCCTTCAGGAAAAAGGATTGTCGGTTCCAGCACAATACAAACACAACAATTACGTGCATTACAAGAGCCGGAATCGCAACGGGATGAGTCTAGCCGTGCACGCCCACGAAAAAGAAATGAAGAAGAACACTGTAAGTGCGAGGCTGCCCTCGAAGTTTGCTCTGTGTGGCCGCCCCCGCAGAAACAAATGGCCGATCGTAAGTCGACGATGTTGTTGTGGTCTTTATTTTTTCTGTTATTATTGCGGTTGTTTTATTTAGCTTGGTAGTTGCTCGAGAAAGGAGATGGGTCGAGGGCTCAATATATTCTCTGTATTTGTATTTGCGGTTTTTCCGCTCTTTTTCTATCACTATTTTCCGAGGAACAGTCCCTCCCGAACTACGTACCGTCCTCGAAATGGCGATGAAGGTGGAATCGGAAAAATCGGCCAGCGTTGGGGACCTCTTACCAGCGAAGCGTTATTGTTCGGAGTTACGATAACTTGTGAGAAACGTTGAGACAGAAATCGAGAGAGAGAGAGAGAGAGAGAGAGAGAGAGAGACAAAATTGCAATTGAATGGCAAAGACAAAGTGTAGAGAAGGAAAGGGTGTAAAGAAAGCGGGCGGTTGACAGGAAGAGAGGCGGAGAAGCTTCTGAAATCTATCTGGAGTAGGAAATAACACCAGATTGTTTCTTCGAGGATAAAAAATAAAAATAAAACAAATAGCTGGTTTAAACTTCCTGGCAGTACTTTTACGCTTTTTGCCAGGGTCCATCTCGGCAATTGATCGAGTATTTTTGCCCGCTGCGTCGCACACACAATTCTAATCTTCTATTTTTTCTTACAATTATTTGCTACTGGACATTTCTTATTAATTGAACAAGCGCTGTGTAAACTCCTCAATAAAAAAACAAAAAAGAAGACGAGTGCAGTAATATCTTGGAGGGAATAAGAGGCCAGACGTATTTCAAGTGAACCCAAAGCTCTTCTCGTATCTCTTGAGTGAAACATTACCGACATCCCATTCCCCTACGCACTGCTCCGATGTTCGTCACCAACGTCTCGCTGCGCCAGCAGTAAATAGGGACTTTCAGCAAATAGTAACGCCGCATTCACACTGGCGACTCAACCGCATCCGCGAGGCGGTTGCGAACGCGGTTGCTTAAAGGGATACTGAACCAAGCATTTTGGCGTCCATTATAAGTGGCGCATGATCTTTACACGCGCCAGCAGCCGCCGGTGTGCGTGAATACACGCAACGAAATTGACGTCATAGTCGTCCATTCACGCGTAAGATGACAGTGAAATGTAAGGGCTTCGGGCCAAAGGAAAATAAAGACAGGTTTTTCATCTTCACAAATGAAAGCTACGTGCATGTTAGACGAATTAATTGCCTATCTTTTACATCAGACCCCACTGTGGAGATGAAAAGCTTGACTTTAAACTCCTTTTCCCCGGAGCCCACACATTTCACAGTCCTCTTAAGCGTGAATGGAGGACTATGGCGTCAATTTCATTGCGTGTGCTCGCGCACACCGGTGGCTGCTGACTCGCGGAAAGACCGTGCGCCACTTATTATAAACAATGAAATGTTTGGCTCAGTATCCCTTTAAAGATGCAATACAAATCCATGCGCAGTTGATGATGAAAACGAGCGGATCCGCTTTGCGGTTGCGATTCGAACGCCAGCGTTAATGCAGCCTTACCGTGTTCCGCGTAGACCGCACTACTGGGGCCTTTGAAGCATGCTTTTAAGCGCGCTCCCCGCGGTCATGGCGTCACCCGAGCGCGCACTTAAAAGCATGCTTCAAGGACTCCGGTAATCCGATACGCGGAACACGGTAACGGTTTGCTAAAAGTTCCTACTAACGCGGCGCGTCTCCGCAACAATTCCCCCCCCCCCCAAAAAAAAAAAAATCGCAGCGTGAAAAAAAAAAAGAAAAAAAAAGATGACGCTTAAATCAACTGGAGACGACCATTGAGAAAGGGGTGGGGGAGAGGGGGGGGGGGCTTCGTTTTTTCAAGCAAGCGTTTGCCAACTGACAACGTCTGGGAACGTTGGTTGATGCGCCGTTATTAATTGTTAAGTGCCTGCTACTGAGGACAGCAACAGTCTGACAGTGAAATGCTGTGCGCGTATACACCATACCGACATTCCCAGTACGCGCATGTTCGTCGCTTCGGAAAGCGAACATATCACCCGTGCCATACCCACGAACACTGAAAATGGAACCGGTAAGAAGCCCTTTTAATGCGAAGGCAATAACTGTCTCATGGAGCAAGCCGACATCATCAGGTTTAAAACCCCGCCAAACGGGTCTTTTACACCGCTTCGATCCCATTGGCTGGCGCGCGTCCACAGCCAACGGCATCTTTTACACCGCTGCGATCTCATTGGCTAGCGCGCGTCCACAGCCAACGGCACCTTTTACACCGCTGCGATCCCATTGGCTAGCGCGCGTCGACCAGGCTTCCATTCACCGGACACGCAGTGCCAGTCAGCGCGCCAACACGCGTAGAGCAAGATTGATGTACATGCTTTCGCATTCGCAACTCATAAAAAATGCTTAGGTGTACCCCAATCTTTTCTTTTCTTTTTAAAGGTTTACAGACATGTTGCGAGCAAGTGTTCCAAGATATGCCTTTGGCGTATCGGAGCTTAGGGAGAACCATGCCAGTCGAGGGGAAACATCGAAAAGTCGCGGGGATCGCGCGATGACGAGGCAGCCAAGCGCGAACCGCCATCGGTTGAGGTCGAAGGGAAAGAAACGCAGGAAAGGCGCGAGGAGCAGACAAACTTGCTCGCCGTATAGTCCCGGACAGATTAAGAAACCTATCCCCAGGCGTCTTGTTGTCAGTCAATCAGATTGCCGCATCGGCCGACAACAATTAACGCCGAAAGCCAAATTTCACGCCCCGCATTTATTAGGGTGTCAGTGACTCCTCACAAAGTCAGTGATTCGGTGATATTTCTTAAGTTGTGGCCTCAAACATTTTGAAGCCACACCCGATCGATTATCTGTCGCAAACGTTTTGACTGAGCTGGATGTCGCAGAGTCACGCACGACTACAAATTACGCCACCGCAACGCAGCATCTCACGATAAAATAACAGCCATTCTATCACGTAAAAAAAATGTATGGCAAATTGCTGGGCAGTTGTGTTGCATACGAGAAGCGTTTGAGCATCACTTGAAATCAGGTCACGTGTCGTCAATTTCCCGCAAAATTTAGCGGAGAAACAGAATTGGTGTGTTGGCCTGACTGTGACGTCCCATAATGCAACGTTGCGCGCGTTGCATTATGGGAAGTCACAGGCCACTGCTTCACAAAATTCAGTTTCACCAAATGCGGCTTCACAAAATTCAGAGCAACCAGCCAAAGAACGTTTTACGTTAAAACTCGAAATCGCGGTATTATTGCCACCAAGTGGCAAGCAAGAAGCTAGATAACGCAAACCGGAAAGCAACACGCACATCGCTTGTTGCGAACGGGCCGCAATTTAGGTGGATGGACGTTGAACCGTAAGGGAAACGGGCATGCAACGGAGCAGTAATTGGACGGGAAGAGCGGGGGAGAAAAAGGGCACGCGAACTCCGCGGCGGCGTTCCGCGCGGGGTTCGTGCAGCCGGCTGGCTGGCCGGGCCGCTGAGTCAGTCGGAGCGTGCAGCGGGGAAGCCACGCGAGAGAACGGCGGAAAGGAGTCGCGGGTCGGCACATTTTTCTCCGCCGACTCGTTCCGTCGCTATCAGATTTGTCGAGGCGGGCCACGACCGGAAGCTCCGAGCCGCGGACGCTTTACCCTGCAAGACCCGAGAGAGGACGAAGAGAGTGCGACGCGAGAAACCAGTGGTGTATGTAATTTGACCAAGGAAACAACAAACACCTTAAAAGGTGTTTAGACTCTAGCATGTCCTCCTTCATACCCTAGGCACATTGAGAACGTTGTTAAAAGCTAACCCGGAAACGTTGGTTGCTTTTCTCACTGGTTGCTTCGGAACTATGTTCAAAACGGCAACACGCGTAAAATACAAACAAGAAAAAAAAAAGAAGAGAAGAAAACAGCGCGGAATAGGCAACTTGCGGAAGAATGGTAATAGGGATAAAATTAAGTTATTGCATCTAATCTAAAAGCAACTCACTTTCATAGTTAGCTGCTTCGAAATCGAAGGCACCTCTCCTTGTTGCGGGTTTTGTACAACTATTTTGTCTTTTCTATAAGATTCGAATAACGTCGTCTTTGTGTCAGGGGTCTGTGGCGAGCCTTACGACTCGTTCAGTTCTGACTGCCCTTTCTATTGCAATAAATTTGATAAATAATAATAAATAAAAAGGAGATGAGGTAAACACTTTGTTACTGTTTTGCCCTAACCCAACACCCAGGCTTTGGACGGTTGGCGTTTTTGTTTGGATACTGGTTTGTAGTTGTCGACGTTATACACAAACAATGCGAACACCTAAGAGAAAATGAAAAAAAAAAGAAACGAACAATAAGAAACAACACAATCAGAAAGAAGATAAGTGCGTCGTGAGTACACTTAACTGACAAAGAGTTTTCTTTTTGTAGTTTGGGAGCCTGATTGCGTGAACGAGTTGCGTGTTGGGAGTGAGCGTGTTTTCGATGAACGTTCAGTTAAGGCCCGTT
Organism: Ixodes ricinus; assembly: GCA_037355805.1. NCBI lineage: Eukaryota > Metazoa > Arthropoda > Arachnida > Ixodida > Ixodidae > Ixodes > Ixodes ricinus. The sequence continues at coordinate 122,083 of JAZHYW010017917.1, forward strand.
CAAACACTTGCAACCGAGCACGACCGAGAGAGACGAGACTTGTTGGAACCTCTTAAAATTTCTTAGGACGAGGGAACACACATCTATGCGGTGACCCTGGAACTGCATTTCACAAGAGCGAAGGTTTTGCGGGATTTCCGGAGTCCAATGTGCGTAATACCTATAAGAAAGGCTCGTTTATAACGTTGACAAAAGTTTTTCGAGCCAAGAAAGAAAGGATAATGCGCGAGAGAAATAGAAAATATGCCGGACCGCCAAGTTTACATTGCTACCCAATAGATGGCGCCAGTGTGTCCCCTCGTTGTAAGAGGTTTCAAGGGACCCAGCTCTAAGAGGTCGCAAGAGTGTGAACGGGCCTTTATAAGTAAAGCCCAGTCCTGACCCTCCACTCTTGTCTTCACGTTTCTTCAAAGCGCTTATCCAGTTAAAGATTCAGATAACAGTGTGCCTCCGCATTCGTTCTACTTGTAATGGCGTCTTTTTCGTTCTATTTTTTTTTCTTCTCCTTATCAGCCTTTGCGAACTGTCATTTTGAAAACTTAAAGGGGCGATGCAACAATTTTTGTACTTTCCGCAAATACCGCTTAAAACGGATCCCTGACGTTAATGACCTATGAAACACGCGTTCGTTTTTCACCCTACGCAACAGAAGTCCCAGAAAAAAAAACTTAAGAAAAACGAGCAGCGTTCATCCCCTCAACTCGCAGCCAGAACAATTTGCCACGTGATCTGGAGCGGATTATATGCCGCCAATGTTGATCATAGCCACGCGCTGGGGTTGGCAAAGCACAGGACACGCGCTGAGTTCCAGGTATTGTTATGGCTCGGCTATTGTCGTCGTAGCAGTGATTGGACACGGGCCACTACCCGAATGCTTCTCGAGCTAGTAATTATGCACGAGACGCCAAATCGAATGCTCACGCAATGCTCGGGTCCAATCTATGAACCGCATTCAAATATCGTCATATGAGGTGTACTGCGATCCCCAGCGTCTACGTCATCAAATCTTGCAAAGGAGAAGATTTGAATGAAAATGATCGATTTTGTCCTTGAAATTACACCGCAGCATAGGAGTTTCTTGGCCAGTGCGTTTGCGTGTGATGTATCCTTGAGTCCCAGGTGTGCCAGTAAGCTACGTGTAATGAGCAAAACGTTCCACATTGAGTATCGTTGCAACTGCTTCTTTAACTTCGCGTTTTTATAAAAAAATAAACATATATACATATATTCTTAAATACTGGCTATGGGAAGTTCTGAGTTTATATATAAGGTGTTAAGGAAGAGCGCAAACATGAAGCCTTCTCGTAGCTGCGCGTTTAATTTTGCTCCAAGAAATGATGTGAAAACCGTTGTTTTGTTATTAAAAAAAAAGAACGCAGTGTTAGTGCTTGGATTTATATTTAAACCAATAATATCGTTTCCTTCCATGTAAAAACACAAAACCGCCTCCCCGCTGAGCCTGAAATCAGGTTGATGTAGTCTTTACATTTACTAAGTGATGTTAATATATTTATATATATATATCAGTTCAGGGGGGGGGGGGGGGGTTGTATTTAGGGTTACGATAATGTGGAATTGTAAACACAAATTTTCATCCCGCCTAGTTTCGGCTTTTCTAAGTCGGTTTTCGGTTTTCACCGATTTTGATGAAACGGTTTCGGGGTTAATTTTCGGGGTTTATCGGTGTTATATACAGAGAACACAGAACCTTAACCATAAGTGACCCGACTTGAAGGGTACATACACATATGCCCCTATTAGAATAGAGAGACCCCTCTCCCCGACGTATACGCACTTCGACGCGCGTGAGTTTCTATCGGTAGCAAAAAGACAGATGTCTTTCTAATCCATCCCCTAATCCACAAATAACCTAAACAGAAGATGACGGATGGTCAAAAGGGGACACACACAATACTTGAGGCGACCGGCGTAAAAGGGAGCGCGCGCAATGTGCGCCCCTTTTCGTCGTCCGTCATCTCCGTTGAAACTTTTATCTGACCTAATCGAGATGGTCCGTTTGCTAGCTCGGTCTTTCTATGACATCGTTTGGCCTGGTCGGAGGCCAATGATGTTATGACAAACATAAATAATCGATCAAGCGTCAGCCGGCACACCGAACAAAGGCAAAGGAAACTGGCGAAACTGAGAGAGAGAGAAAGAAAGAGAGAGAGAGAATCGTGGGGCTTCCGACCCAACGCGCCGACCGGATAATCCAATATATCGTTTCAAGCGCTTCCTACGTGGATAGCCTCGTGTGAGCGGCTTCCCCCATGGAGCGAGGTAAACACGTTCCTCTCCGGGGTTTAGAGAACCGCGGCTCAAGCCGAGGGGCTCGGCTGTTTCAGCCGCATCGGCCCACCGCCAAGACTCCGCCCCGGCGACCGCCAGAGGTCGAGCCACCTATTTCGGGGGGCCCAACGGGGTTCCGTGCACGCCGCGTGTCGGGAATGCCAGAGAGAGGCAACAAGGGAGGGACCAGCTGCGCTCCCGGCAGGCACGCGCTCGCTCGACTCGGGAGAACGAACGAGTCGTTTTAACTCGGCCGATGATTCCCTCGGACGCGTATACCGTTTCCGCAGCCAACTCTAGAACCTGATGAAGTAAATCTAGCAGTGCTAGAGGTGCATCGTAATGGCGCTCGTAGTGTTTATGCCTTTATTGTCACCGACAAAACCAGTTGCGCACAGAGCAAATTGCTGTGTGTATGTTTATACAGCCGGAAGTTAGTCTGCGTCAGTAAGCGTCTGGTGTCTCAGCTGTAGATGAGCAATTTATCCAGTGCTCTACAACCGCTAGCCTGGGGTCTTTAACGTGCACCACGCAGTAGTGATACACTACCGCACGCCGGTACGATGCTCATCCACATCGAAACGGGCAGGGATGGGGATTGAGCCCAGGATTCCTAAAGATTCTACAGCGCGAGCTTTTGCTCCACGTGCTCCGAGCTGGTGTGCGCTATACTTCGTTTCAGCTTGGGTCCAGACGCAGTCGATGCTACAAGCGCGAGCATGTGGCCCTGAACAGTGCTTGCACTGCACGAGCGCGCGTGCTTGGCAGGGACGCTGAAAGCCCGGAGCTCGCGCTTGTAGCATCGACTGCGTCTGGACCCAATCTGAAACGAAGTATAGCCCACTCGGCCACCGATCCCCCAGTTGCGCACAGAGAAAAACACAAAATCACTAACGCATTCACGAACGTTACTAAAACACTCAGTTGGGAAACTCACCCTTAAAACCCGGATCGCTCGTGTCCACCGAGACCAAACTAAATACGGTAATAGCGCCATCCCTTAGCGTGTACTTAGAACATGAAAGTTAATTTATATTGCAACTGCGAAATGGCACTGCGAGATGGCGCCACCGGCCTTTGCGCGACTCGACGTGAACCGTGCTGACGTGCAGTTCCCGGAGTGGCCGCTGCGGGAGAAATGGCGGCGTTGCGATCGCCATTGGTTCGTTTCTCGAGTACGGATCGAAGCCACTATTTCAAAGCAGGCTCCATGGCAGTTTCCCAACTGGGTTGTTCTAGTAACTTTGGCGTTCACTGAGCGTGCTTGGCATAGCGGGTGACAGAAAACGCACCACAACGACGAGAGCCGTGACGGTGCACTTTTGGCGCTGCTTGATTAGCGCCATCGGACCGTAGCGGTGGCTACGGAAAGTAAAACGGAGTGCAGATATTCATTTTTTCTTTTGTTTACGGAAACAATCATTATGGGCGTGATTTTACTGCGAATGCCCGGGGGTGTTTTATGTAGGGTTCTCGTGGCACCTCACGCCACAGTGTCACGTGGCGTTATGGTGCGAGGTGATAAAACTGTGCCACGTGAACTCGTGGTGTCACCTGACATAACATTGCTGCGTGGTGTCATGGTGTCGCGGGACACCTTTACCTTTTGCGGGGAAAATATTCCGTCCAATCTAGCCGGAAATTTATCCGCTACATTTGGCAGCAGCATACCTAGCTGTGCGTAGTCTGAATGCAGCAGAGTCTGCGACGCATCGGCCGGCACCACAGTTCATTCGCATAACGTAATAAAAAATTACGATAATATATTCATTGGTGGGAGATCGCGATAGCATACAACCCTTGGAAATTCCACACACGCCCCTTTTTGGGAAGCGCTAGAGCTGACCCTTTCACTTTTCTCTTTTGGCTTTCTCTTTTGCTACATCTATTTTTCTGCTGCCTCTTTTTGGCCTCGTTAGGGGGTCAGGTGTTAGGAGTTTCTTGAAAGGGGGGAACGTATGTGGCGTTTCCCATGCTAACGCGTACCCTAAGAATCCACCAATGGATCTTCCTGTAATTTTTTCATCCCTTTTTTGTACTCTGCCTGTCAGAGAACGTCAAGGTCCTTGGATACGGTCATCCATATCACTCGTGGAAACAACCCCATCCATTCCACTCGTGGAAGAAATCGAATCCATATCACTCGTGGAGGGAACCGCAGCCATCGTTTCAACTATATATACACATCACAGCCCATGCACCGCTATTACGGAAACCCAGGGCGATAGACAACCGGCGACGACAGAGCGGCAGCTGAGCACACCCACATTCCACCGCGCCGCGACACACCACCTCCTAGATAACAAAGCCGTAGTACTGAATGGGATGGCGTCATCAGAGAAGGCCAACGCTGGACACAGATTGGTAACGAGTGCTGCGTCAGCACTCGGCTTCGAGTCAAGGTTGACACGACGCAATCGTCGTGTCCAATATGTGTTCAGCATTGGCCTTCTCTGATGACGCATTGACGCCATCTCATTCAGCACAACGGCTTTGTAATCTAGAAAGTGTTACACGGCGCCTCCTCGTCTGGCTTCGCGCCAGATGTGTGCGTGACTTCGACGAAAGCGAAAAGGCTTGTTTTGACGAAAACCCGCCGGTGTCTGTCGGTTTGCCGGCGCCGGGGAGAGATGGAGAGGTTGACGCGTGCTGACGTCAGCGCTTCGAACCAATAAGAGCGTCGCACAGGTCACCCTCTCCCTTACCTTCTCCTCTCTCTCCGGCGCTGACAAACGAAAGACACCGCCGGGTTTTCGTCAGAACGAGCGTTATATTGCTAACGTATTCAAACCTAGCTTTATTTTTTTAGACGCGGTGTGTTAGCGTCTACACAATGCATATTTACGTGGAACCCGTACATTTCAGAAGCATACTTAACTCACCCTTCATTCGCCATTTCCGCAGTAATTATTTATTTATTGCTCCCTCAAGACCAGAATGGGTTCCAGAGGAAAAGAGAAACCAGAAAGTGAGATTTATTAACACAAACTATAAACACTATTCCGAGAAAGAAGAAGAAAAAAAAAGAAGAAGAAGAAAGATGGGTAGCGGCAGACATAGAAAGTTCAGATGCCGCAAGGGTGGCAATCGATACGGGAAAGTGGTTTCAGTCCCTGGATGTGAGAGCAAGGAAATATGAATGAAACATTGTCGCGATAAAACTCGGAATGAGAACCTTGTGCTGACTGCCGCACATCATCTGGTGCAAACCAAACGAAAATATTCACCAGACAACCAGATGCCACATGTCCTAGACCAACATGCTCAGAGAAGAAGAACGAGCGAGGGAAGGAGAAAATTACAATGAACTACTGACCAACGGAGGCGAGCCCTCGAAACTTTGATACATATACAGTGGACACCACCGCGGATCCCTACACATTCCAACGTTGTTGCACTTGATTGCTGTTTTGATACGGGCGTTGCATCCAATGGCCCCGGGGCATATAGTGCCGATACTCCGTTCAGCCCTAAGCTGACAGTGCGGCGGGAGCTACGGACTCGCTTGACCAATTAACCGCTTGTTTTTCAACCCTTGAGTCCCGACCCTGCTTTGTGCGCGTGGTGATTGGCTGGAGCGTGATCACGTGGCGAAAGATCGACGTATTACCGGTTCAACAAGCACCTAGCTCTCACCGCACTGTCAGGTTTAGGGCGAACGGAGTAGAGTTCATACTCGTAGCGCGCTGCCCCCGGATCATGAAAAGGTAATGCGACCTCTGCACCACCTGTAATTGCCTTCCAATACGCCTTCGCTTACTTCGCCTTGTCTTCTTCTTTTGCCCTCTCTTTCCTTCGTTTGTTTTGCTTCCCGCCTTTCGGTTCAGAGACGCCAGCTCGTTCAAGGTAAGCCGGTAACCAGAAAAGCTACTCGCGTCCGTGATTCAAATTTACGGTAGTCAATATAGTCCTATATAAGGAGGCCGAGCGAGCGGCCAAGGTAGGATACTACTTCATAATAATAGCGTCGGAAGCAAGGGTACTGATATAATCTGGATATAAATAAATACTCGCACAGACGGTGTTTCTGTTCATACCTCGCAAACATATCCTTTGCTGTGTTTCTGACTAAAACACCAAAGTACGAACGGAATACCAAGAATTATGAAGTTAATTTGTAAACCTTCATATTTTGACCGGGTGAACAAAGAAAACTGATTGCTAATCAATACCCCTAAACCGGCGCGTGGAACTGTTCGAGAACCCCTCTCTTGAAAGCGCCGATTTGAAATTACTGCATTTACTTTTTTATTGCAAAACTTACAAGCCAAATAAACAATTTAATAGCTGTGAACGCTGCTTAAAAACAATGATCAGGGTCGAAACACTTAAGGCGATTTCTACCAGCGAGCAACGATTGCGCTCTATTATTTTTTTCTTCTTATTTACTAACGGTTAGTGTAACCGCGTAAATGTTCACCATTTATACCGCGTTCAAACAGCTAATACATACTACTGACTTCCCAGCGCACAAATATCCCACACGCACTATATACTATTTAAGACAAACACATGACAAACACACCGCGCTATTGTGTGTTTGTCCTAAATACACTGTCAGAAAAAAGGGGTATATTTTTACACCCCTTGTTCTATATAAGACACCCCAAAACTTCAGTTGGACGTACATCGCGCTCGGACGCCAAACCGACGGTACCCACTTTCACGAGCAGCTTGATCGCCCAGTGGTCCAACTAAATAAAATAGCTAATGTACGTGTTACTGGCCCTACTGCAAAACCTCAGTTTTTTCTTGTAATCTGATACGTACTTTAGCTGTTTAATAAGTTGTACCCCATCGTTATCGAGCCCCTCGTAAAATTCGAGGCCGTCTGTTCGACGTCAGTGCACTGTACGTCGAACTAAAGTTTTCATCGCCTCTGCAGCGAAAACCGTGCCTTTTGTATTACCTACGAGCGCAGTGTGATCTTGGAACGTGTGTATACAGTCAGGTCCGCGGCCTAGTGGCGATGTTCATCGTCTGTTTTTGAACCTGCTTTCCCGGTTTTGTCTTTTCACCGCCAGGCGCTGTGAATATCCGATTCGCTCGAGAAGGCTGGAGAGAGAGAGCCTGCCGCCACAAGCTTTCTGTTCTAGCCGCTAGGTGCCGTTGGGTTCGCTGGAGTCCCCACTATAGTCCGAAAACTATCCCGCACTCTTCAATCGCGGCCCAATGCGAGCCTTCTTTGCCGCTGCCCGAAAACCTGCCGCGACTGCCGTTGCAATTTCGGCGCCAGCTGCGTCAATCAGTCCCTAAACGCGACGGAATTGAGAAGCCTCTCAGGCGGAGTGCAGAGCTTGAGAGCCAGGGCTCCGAGTGCGCGCGAATCGGTCGGCGCCGGACAGCGGGAGCATTAGCGTTAATTATCCTCATCGAGGACTTCTTGCCCAGGCAACGCCGGCCGTCGGCTGCAAATGCGCTCGCGTGGGCCCTCGCGAATTCACGCGGTGTCTCCTTGCCTGCCTCGTCCGGAGTGGCAATCAGAGTGGGGGCGCCATTATACCCGCTCGGATTGAGCTGCGGGTAGCGAGCGCACTCAGGTATTTAGAAACTAGCGCCCGGTCGTCTCAGACGCTACAGCATCGCGTACACACGAGCAAACTGCGCGGACCGTTTGTGTAGATGGCGGTCACATCTGGTAAGTATATAGCCAGAGTGAAATAGAGTGAGGACGCCGAATGGCGGACATCTTTTTGGGGTACTAAGTAGTTTCCTCGGTTCACCTCTGAATTGGATGGGCGGAGCTACCCACTTGCCGGACCAAACAGCCACCTCCCTTTTTATCACGTGACCCCTTTCTTTTTCGGGTAGGATGTATTGATAGCAGCGCGATCACACAACGAAAGAATGACGTGGACTAGGGTGTGCGTAGCCCCCACCGCGCTGACACCCGCAGAAACTGAGGGAGAGGATGAAACGATAGCTTACGGGGACGTCAGTACGCCGAGCCATAGCCTCCTCTATACTCACAAAGCCTGGCAGTTCGACGACAGAGCCATAGAGTGCCCTGTCGCAGATTTGGAGCGCGAGGATCTGGTAGCACAGAGCATCAAAGAGCCACTTCTCGGGGAACCTGGACGTCAGCGCACAGCTTTTGCAGTGGCGAGGAGCCGAAACACACTTGTTCGCTCGGGAGAACTGTGTTTCGGCACCTCGCCGCAGCGGGGAGCCGAACTTCTTTGACAGATTCATGTCTTGGTTGTGTTAGCTTTGTGTCCATTAAAGTTAAAGTAAGTATAAACGAGACGCTCGTCAGTGAAATAAGCATCCCATAAAAAAAATCGAATTAGATATATCTTGTACAGAAATGTTCCTTTGCTGACTACATAGATTCGAATGTGTGCGGGTCTGAGCGGAGCAAGTCTTCCGGTGTCTGCAACTGTCTGGAAATCAGAAGTTTAAAGACGGGAGCAGAATGCGGTAAATCCTGGGACCAGACATCGGCAATCCCGGAAGAAAGAGAAAAAAAAAAACGGCAGAAAAGCGGTAAAAAAAAAAAGAAAGTAGCGGACGAAAGTTTAGGCGTGTTTCCTTAGCCGCGACGAGTTTGAAGTTGCTCGAGCGCCAATGTCCGCGTCTGTGCACTGCCATTCCTAAGCGGCCCCAATGTATGGGACCTTTTCCTCTAGATTATTATACTAACTCTATGCTTTAAATCGTCCGATCATCACATTTCGCCAAGGCGGCAGGCATGCCCCGATTGCCAGACTGATGCCCGTGCAGAGAGTTTTCCCTTCCAATGCAGCCAAGCTATGCACAGCGATTTCTTACACACATGCATTTTTAAAACGAAAACAGATGAAGTAAAAGCAGCAAGGTTACGTTGACTGCGCTGCAAGTCCTGTTACTCAAGTAAATGGAACGGAGACATCGTATGCGATTGACCAAGGAGGCGTTGGATTGATTGATGAAGGGCGGAAACCTTGGCCAGTACAATTCTCCTTGCCGGTTGCATTGTACTGGAATTAAAGCGGCAAGGAAGGAATCATAGTGGTCCTAACAGTATTGCAACAACAATGACAGGCGACGATCACAATAATAATAATAAAAACATTTGCGGTGGTGATAAAAGAAACTTTGATAATAAACATTAAGATGCTTTCAGAAGAATCAGGCACAGAAACGTTAAGATGCGAGATGATTGTTGTGTCATGTTGTGTTGTGTCCCAGATCAGTTTGTTCCGTTTCATGCGCTAGTCCTCTTGAGAACAAACAAGACAACAGCTATATATAATGCGTGACAAATCGCTTGTAGTGAGAAAAAGCGAATTCGAAATTGGGTTGCGTGTATGTTTATACAGCCTAGGACTTGGTCTGCCTCAACGGGCGACGAGTCTCCCAGCTGTGGATGAGAAATTTAGCCAGTGCAGTGCAACCGCTAGCCTGGGGTCTTTAAGACGACCGCACGCCGCGGTACGATGTAACAATACCGAGACTGCTCTCCTCGGAAAGTTGGGTGAAGCTTGCGTAATTATGGCCCTATTGAAGTTTGACACACACATACACTCACACACACACACGAAAAAAACGCCGTGCGTCTTTGGATTTTTCTTTTTTTGCTTTTGTGCATTTGGTGCGCTGAACACAACGTCACGGAATAGAAGGCGCGTATAGATGAAGGCAATCGGTTTCTAATCAGACCCTTTCCATAGAGTACGCCCCATCCTAGTAGCAGCTGTGCCAATCCCTCGGAGATCCCTCAGTATTTTGTGACCGCAAGTATGGACTCTGGATGCCGCCATCTCGCAGCTGGTGTGGGTCGATTGTCTGATTGTCAAGCATTGCTGAGGCCGTGGGTGCGCCTGAGCAATGCCTGACTATCAGACGATCTACCCACCACACCAGTAACAAGATGGCGGCGCCCAGAGGCCGTACTTGCAAACGTCTATATACACCGAGCATGTATTGGGAACGAGGGTTACGCCAGCGTTCGGCGTGAACTCCGCACAGCTCTTACCGAAAACGAGTGATCCGTTAGCGCTCGGCTAGGGATTTATGGACACGCTTCGTGCCCATGAAAGGATGAATGGATGCTACCGACTGTACCCTTTATAACGGGCTGTAGCTTGCGCCACCTAGCCTGCAAATTAAGAATCAAAAGTATGATTTCCTTCCTTCGCCAATTTGCTTACCCAAGATATGGCGACTGCCAATGTTGCTTGACAAACTTTTCGAAAAGGGACTATTAAATAAAACATTGTAAAAAAGAAATGAAAAAAAAAACGGTGTCAAGCAAGCACGTTCATAAAAAAAAAACTATATAAATTGCTTTTTGTTACCTGTCTACTCCTGGACAAGTTGGAGCTGAAAGCTCTGATAGTAAACCATTTGATGCCCAGCGTTGGCCAGGACGAGCAACTCAATAACGATTTTTCTCACATGCCGCGTGCGCCTCAATAAATTTAGCGCCCTCTTTTGCAAGAGCGAGCATATAAGAGCTTATAGCAGTGGAGGATCGAAATGCCTCTTCAAGAGAGATCACTCGTCTTTTAAAAGCAAAGCCGATGGGGCATGTGAGGTTTAATGGCGTGCACCAATGACCTCAATATTGCGAGAAATAAAATAGGCGCAAATGTTCCAAATCCGCGATTACACATATGTTAACTGTGCGAAATTTGAAATGTACTTGTGCCTTCTCCTAGATTGTACATGCTTTCAATCGTTCGACTTGGAGTGGATGGATGGATGGATGCTAACCAGAGCCGTATATAGAGAGAGTTTGGTCGACGGGGGGCAATAATATCCCTAGCTGCGGTAGTGAGAAACACTTTAATAAGTGCATAAGGGTTAAATAAAACTACTCTTCATGGTTGAAAATATAGTGCACATAATGTTTCAGTTATGACCATGCAAAAAGATGTAAGAATCGAATGTTCCGCTCGAATTCTGTTTTGATCGGACCGCTGGGACGGTATATTCCCGGCCTTCGGCGCTTGGATCACGTCGATCGTTCATCTAGATTTTTATTTTGCATGGCCGTGATCGAAAAATCACGTGCACCATATTTTCGGTCACCGAGAGTTACTCCGACGCGCGTATTAATTTTGTTTCTCGCGACCACCACCAGGGTATTATTCGTGGCTTCTGGCTGGCCACATTCGGATCAGTGAAGACGCCCTGGAACACGCCCAGGTCACTTTCAGCCAATGGCGACTCCTCATTTGCCTCCTCTACTTCCCAATGAACGGCCCAACTCTCTCTATAACGGCTCTGATGGTAACGGCTGTACCCTTTATAATGGGCGGTAGCTTGCGCGACCTAGCGTATAAATCAAGTGCTGCAAAGGCTCAATGTTGTTCACAAACAACATTAAAAAAAACATTACGATTTTTTTTTTTGCTGGGTCAAGGTTTTTGTTATTTTTTGTGTTCTGAAGTCACGGCAGAGTTTGTACGTTTCCAGTATTTCAAGCAAAGTTTTGCGCATCAAAGGGTTAAGAAGAACGAAACATATGAGGGTGAAAGACTGTTGACGTTGCGTGCGTCCATTTTGTCGCGTTCTTTAAGTCGATGACACCGCAGATGCTGACCGAGTCAAGGAGGGACGAAGGTACACACAACAACGCTGAGCCTGGTTAGCTTTGAAGCGATCGATCGTGGGCCAGTTGTTTGTACAGGGTCAGGCCCCAAGAAAAAGTCCTCTCACTATTGGTGGCGTCGGCCTTGGTCAGCTGTCTTAGATAAATAAATAATAATAATAAAAAAATCAACACGAGGACGCTGGCTCTTCAAACACATTAGCATTCGGTCCACACGGCCGAAAGAAAAGAGGAAAAAGAAAACCGTGTTGATTCAGCACGGCGTATGTGTTTCACGCGAGCCTTATATGACACGTCAGTGTTTACGATCATCTTCGAAAGGGGCGATAAAAATGAGTTTTACTGCGCCGATACACATCGACGAAACTGCAAACTGCGCGAACCTTTATTTTTGGGAGGATGTTATTTACGCTGCCGTGATCCGAATCGTTCTCAGCAGATTTCGAAGTTTGTCAACAACAGTTCGTGCTTTCTTTTTTTTTTTTTTTTTTTTGTGTAGAAACCGTATCAGTGAAGGGTATATAGAAATTGCAGTCTATGTCGAAATGAATGCAGCCGAGGCATTTCAAGAGGCCGTTTAGAAGCCTGCGTCACTTTGGAGACCGCCTACACGACTTTTCGGCAATGCCCACTTTGGACAGGCTATATATGAGGGGTGTCCGAGTTTTGTCACCAGTAAATCGGGAACACCGCTAGCGGTATGCAATATGACCTTGGCATTGCGTAACCTGACCATTCGTGGTGGGGCTGGCTTTCTTTAAACATCACGAGGAAGACCCTCATTAACGAGGTGTCTGTCTAGTCGAAAACTTGCGTAGGCTATGCGTGGGAAGGCAGAAGCTGCGGTGTGGGGAGTGGGGGTGAGGGATGATGGAGGGGATGGGTTGGCTTCCTCACGTGTAAAGAGGAAGGCTCGCACATACAACAGGATTTACAAGATTTTGAGGTGATGGTTTCTTGAAAGGCTCTACCATTTTAATAAAGCGTAATAACCAAGTCTGAAAGCAAAAATAAAAAATAAAAAAGACAGAAATCAAAAGTATTGGGTTGGAGGTACACTAATACGGAAACGTTGACGGCTGTCGTCGATATTATGAGCCTGAGGCTTATGACCCAGGAAAGAAAAAGAAAAAAGAAGGGGGGAGGTGTGGAAGGCTTCCCAGAAGCTTGGCACAAAGGGAAGGGGGTCAAAAGGGACGTCAACTCGTCGGCCGATTGACGAATTATACGCCTCATTAAGCTCCTCCGTCGGGCGCTCGAGTCAACTGAGGGTCCTCGACGCCTCTGCAGGGGACCCGTGCGAACCGGTCGTAATTAAGCGTGACAGCTGCGGAACTGCTTCGACACACGGTTCACGCATTAACGTCGTTTCCGAGCAGTCGTTAGACCTCTTCCCTGCGACGCTGGAGACGGCGGCTGCCACTTGCAAGCTGGCGACGAGAGCGGGGCAATCGAAAGGGCGAGATCTTCATCACTCCTTTTTGATGAGTAACTCAACAATTACTACGATCACAGACAAAATAAGAACGGCAGGGCGTGTTTTCTTTTTTCTTTCGAATGTCCGGCCTTCAGCACGCTCTAGTTGCTTTCCGTAGTGCTTCGGCTGCGCTTGCACATTCGAGGCTCACGAGACACGAAAGCATCATCGAAGGCACGAAGCTCACGCAAGATGTGGGGACGTATTTGAGTTCAGGCCGAATAAAAATAAAAATAATAATGCTCGAGGTATTCCCTTGCCGTTTTCACATTGTCAGTGATTATACATAGGTGCTAAATATCAGTACTAACAAGAGTACTTCAGTCCCCGACACTTTGAGAAACACGCAGCGAGTCCCACGAATCTTATATTATCGCTCCTCATCCAATGAAATTGTGACGTCAGACGATAAAAGCGCCGAACAACCGATCACGTATCGAGAAGATAATAATTCATGCCATAAGTTTCTTAAGTTGTCACCAATTATAATATCTCTAATTTATGTTAATTTATTAATAAGACAAAATAAAAATAACAATTTATTAATTTATATAAAGAAAATAATAAATCAATAATGTTTTCATTTTCTAATTTATCTATAAAACAAACCGCCCATTTTAGCGGGTGTACTTAACGAATCACGACATTCCAAAGTAGACAGAAGTTTCGCTGCGCAAAGGTTTACTCATTAACTCTTGAAAACTGTGAGCCTACGTGGTTCATTACAGAAAGGAATAATCTACACTCTAAAAATGTTGTAAGTCTCTACCACGCACACACTCGGAGAGCCAATCAGCGCAACTTGCGGAGGCAGCTCAGCGAATGGCGATGCCGAAACAGATGTTTAGACCAAAAAACGCAGACTGAGTTGTGACATTAAGCAATGCAAAACGTCACGCTTGCATTGCTTAATGTCACAACTCAGACTCCGTTTTTTGGTCTAAACAGATGTTTCGGCATCGCCATTCGCTGAGCTGCCTCCGCAAGTTGCGCTGATTGGCTCTCCGAGTGGTGTGCGTGAAAGTAGACGCACAAACATTTTTAAGAGTGTACGAGAGATACAAATATTCAAAAATATACCAAAGAGTCAGACGAAGAGGACGGACAGGACAAACATCTTTCGTCCTCTCTGTCTGACTCTTTCGTATATTTTTGAATCTATAACCAACGCGCTCAATCCAAGTTGATACATATACATTTCGTCGTCTTTACAGACGCATTTCTCAGTGAAAAAATGTCAATCTCAAGCCCGAAATGCGAAGCGTGCACACGCAAAACTTCATGCAGAAGGTGCTTAGATATATCGTGCAATGATAAAAGCCCCCCCCCCCCCCCCCGTCTCCCTCGACTGCACGTTATTTTTTTTTTTACCACCGTGTTTGTTTCTTATTACCATCGTCATCGTCATCTTCCCATCACATACTGGCTATCTCGAGTTTGGAGTTCCCGGCCCTTGTCCTCGGGTTTGCGCCAGTTATCTGCACCTTTTGCTCGGATTATACCGCAAGCAACTCATATTCTACGTCGAATTTATTCTCGCGAATTTTAGGAGCGCACGGGGCCCATAGAATAGATCACATAAGATATATTATATATGAATATATTGTTCTAACAAACTGTACAAAAAAAGAAAAAGAAAATAAAGTATACTTCAGCGAATTCCGAAGTATAAAGCCCACGGATATCACGTTGTTCCTTTACACTCTGCAGCATGCTTAACTTTAAAGGAAGTTACAGCTGTGTGGTTGTTGTTCGCCGTTCGAACGAGGCTGCGGCCGAACTGTGTTTACATTGCGATTCAAGTTTTCTCTTCCTCGCCTCTTGTCTCGAGAAGATCTTGGCGAAAACGTTGTCGGTGAACACGGCCCGGGTTTGTTTATTCGCGTTTCTGTGTTCACGTGGGTCCGTGTGAGTGTTTGCGTGTCGGTTAAACTCCTGTCAGCCGTCACCGGCAGCTGCCACGTCGCCCCGACTGAGGTGCCATGCCGCCAGAAAGACCGGGCGAAGAGAAGAGAGAACGCGGAAGGGAAGCATTCGGTGGCTTACCCCGAATAATGCGGCAAGTGAACGAATGTTCCCCGTATTTAAGCTGTCGTTACCACACAAGGAACACGAATACATTGCGCGATTATTGTGATCAGAAGGCATACATGTTTTTTTTTATTTCCATATTACAGTTCAGCTGCTAGTAACGCATTGTTCGTTTTTTTTTTTTTTTAATATGATCTTGTTCTCTGGTGCGTTTAGTATTCCTGAGCGTTTATTATTTTGGAGTAGAGTCTCACCCGGGTCATACCAAGTCTAGAGGGGAAGCTTTGAACTAGTATCGATTTTAAATGAAATTCTTTGTCTTCGTGGTTGTGATACACGCTGCATTGATTCGTAGCACACCATATCAGTAAAAATTCTGCCGAACCTGTTGTGGCACCGAAACGTTGAAATCCACATAGTAACAGCTGCTTTTCACGCGGACTTTTATTGTCTTTAACGAAAAGTAATTGATGATAAAGAGCCTTCCTAGAAAAGAGAGTTCGCTTACTGACACTGAGTTTGTTTGAAGTCCTCTAAAATGTATAATTTTATACCCAAGGGTGTGTTCATAATGCCGCGAGGGACGAAGTATAATATCAGCTTTTAAAGCTAGAAGAAGCTTTCGAGTATTTTTGCGATTGATTCACGTGACGAGGAAGTATTTACAAAACATTTTTAACAACCATTTGACTATCATCAGTTTATCATGAAAGGAAGCGCGAAATGATTCTTTATATTTCACTATGTGGTGACGCCTATACACCCCACAACTTCATAAGACGCAGAACAGAACCCTTTCTGTTCCAACAATAAATAATCGTGACAGTGTGTGCCCCAGAAGCGGTACTGTACCCGCTCTTATAGCTCGTGGCCACTAAAGTCCCTCGATACAATTCACATTGAGGAAACAGTTGGACAGCTTTGTCCACCAACACGAGGCAAACAAGTTTTCGGCTACCCTATCACATTGAGGCAACGGAAACTGCCGGGAAACACGTTCTCGTTGCCCGGCAACCATGTTCGCCGACTTGTTCTCCGACAGTTGGAAACTCCCCTTTCACACCGCGCTGATGGCGCGGCTAACACGTTGTGCATTCCGCCATCTTGTTTGTTTTCCTTCGTTCGTGTGGGCTGCGGCGTCGCTGTAAATGCATCTCTACAACGGTGTTCCCTATCGTTTCGTCGAAACTCGTTTCGTGGAATTACGTTTCGTGGACAAATATTCATGGACATACGTTTCGTCGACACGAACGTTTCATCGACACTCGTTACGCGAATTGCAAGCTGCAGGGACAGTTCGTCACGCGATAGTTTTATTTTTTCGCACTAGGAAGGCATTTTGTTAGGAAGTTTTAGCAGATCGTTTCGATAACTCCGAGAACGATATCAGATACTCCGCCGATGTCACTGCGCGTGCATCTATCTGATAGTTATCGGGTGCCGATATCGGAGGTGTCGTTAATATCCACTCCAACTCCCTGATCAGGTGTGCCCACGAACACTTACTGTTGTTGGGCAAAGGTAAAATACGCACTCATGTTTACCTTATCCTAAAAAAAAGAATTAAAGATGTTTACGATTTCCCGTAACGCCGAATTGGAGCGCAGCTCATGAGGAGGAGGAGAGAAGGATACTGAGGGGAGGGTATATCCCTCCTCCTCCTCCTCTCCCCTACGCTCGTCCTCTCCTCGCGCGGTGCATTATGGGACATTTCCCATAATGCACCGCGCGGTTACGCCGACGCCGCTCAGGCCGGAAACGGGCGCCTAAAGGCTGAACTCCATGGAACGAATTATGCGACGAATAACTGGCGAACGCCGCCCGACGGCACGCTCGCTTTGCGCGCGACGTAGCAGCCACTGTGTTGATTCCACGCGCAGAGCAAAAGCCGCCGGGCAAAATTCGTTGGTTATTCGCAGCATATTCGTCCCATGGAGTTCAGCCTTACGAGCTGCGCTCTAAGAAGAAAAATACACACAAGGAACGTATACATTGGACAGTTCCGCGAGGTCGCACCACTTATGACGTACCTGCGGGAAAGAAACATCCGAAGTGAGGCTTTCACAAAAAAAAAAGAACAAAAAAGAAAAAAACGCCCGAAACCATCGAGTGCAATAAGAAACTTTAGATTCACTCCCGTCTGTTTCTCGCGCATCCAGCGCGTGTATTACCGCCTCGACGCCCCCGTCACGGTAAGCATCTGGAGCCGGAAGACGCCAAACCCAATAGCGCGCCCATGTGTTGACCCAGGCCCTCGAAATCCAGGTCCCTGCTCTCGTCAGTCGCGAAGACGATGGCAGCCAGACCATTGTCTCAGTCAATATTGGGCGCGTCGCCCCGGAGCGCTACGAGCTAATCTAATACTCGCTACAACGAACCTCGAATGACCACTGTCGATGTGGCCCGGCCCAGGGTCGCGCCGGCCCGCTTCTTGGAAAAGGGCAAAGCGAGGGGCGCAGAGTTGCCGCAAAGGTCCGCCGACGGGCGCGTGGTTGTTGCGATTGCGTCGTCGGTTGCCTTCGACGCGTCGTTGCGCGGATTGCAAGCGGAGTGCGTTGAGAGTTCTTACGATGGGCTCCTAATGGGGAGAAGAAAGCGGCGGTTCGACTCGGGGCGACCGAAATTGGATTGGGCGGTTTGGTGTTGCAGAGGAGACGTGTAGAGACAAACCAAAACAGTAGGCAACGCATTCCACTAACGGCCTGCCTGTGTTACGAAAGTACGGTGGTGACAGAAAATGCGAGGAAATTAGCAAGAAACAAGAAAAACGACGGGTAAAAAAAGAAAAAAAGGTAACAAAAGGTGCTTAGTTCAAAACAGTCAACGTTGCTTTTCTCCTGGCATTTGGAAAGCTCCCTGTTAACTATTTATGTTCACTTTGTCCAGTTTTCGTCCAGTTTTTGCTATGCTCTACGCAAGAAAGAGTGGGTTTGCAGAGCTCGCAGCGGGTTGCGGAGGGTGCGGGACGGCGCAATCAATGGCGCAGGGATTTAACTTGTTCCCGCTTTTTAAGTCGCTATTTGTCCTTTTGCGTTGTTATTGGCTAATGCAATGACTCACCGTGATTGGCTCCTGAGCGGTGAGTAGATGCTCGTATGCTCGCCACGCTCTTAGTGTTTTTCAAAGTTTATTACCGGCTGTAATATCATAAGGCACGGTGTAACACGACACGCTCAAGCCCCTCTGCGGTCATGCATGGACACGAGGTTGTGCTGCTGTGTGGTCAGTGACGCGCTTCGGTGGGCGGCGTAAGTATCTTGCTTTTTCGCTCGTAAAACGTCTCGGGTTGCGGGAAACAAGCCTCAGTTTACTACCTTCAGTATAGCTGGAGTAGTCAGTCAGAGAAGTTGAATTTTGCACGATTCATATGCATCGCACAAGTTCGACTTCTGCTTCATTCCTGATAACTTCCATGGTAAGGTACGTTTGTTGCGACGTCGTATACTACTAAGTAAAGCATGTATATAGACGGACATTGGTATTCCGTTTGTCTATTTATGGATGGCATGGCTTCTTTCGGTTGCACTATGAATGTGACCGCCATTGCGGAAAATTAAGCACACACGAGCGTACTTTTGGTTCTCTTTCTTGAGTTTAAATTATCGCGCTTAATCTAGAGCCTTTGTTTGAAAACCTAACGCTACACTGCCTAAAATAGTTCTTAAAAAAAAAAACTTAATTCGATGAAAATAATCCCTGGAGAAGGGGAACAAGAGGGACAAAGGACAAACACAAATCTCCAAAGACAGGTTTGTATTTGTCCTTTGTCCCCCTTGTTCCCTTCTCCAGGGATTATTTTCATCATTCTTGTCCAGCTCGCTTGCACCTTTGCATTTAATTGCATTATAACCATAACTTAATTCGCGCGGAATTAGTCTGGGATCCGCGATTTCACACAATAGCACAACTGGCCATAAACACGTTGAGTGCATGGTTATACAGAAGGCAGATAGTCCGTCTCAATGGACGTCTTGTGTCTCAGCTGTAGATGAGAAATCAACCCAGCGCAGTTCAACCGCTAGCCCAGGGTCTTTACCGTGCATCACGCAGTAGTGTTACACAACCAAACGCCGGTACGATGCTTATCCACATAGAAACGGGCAGGGTTGGCGATCGAACCCGGGACCCCTGGGATCTGCAGGGCGAGCTTTCGTTCCACGTGCTCCGAGCTGGTACGCGCTAGTTCATTCGGTCACCGATCCCCGAACTGGGAACGAACAAGCACAATTGCGTACATAAGCACTCGGGGTCGCAAGCACACACACGAACGTATACGAACACGGGCGCGCATGAATGCATGCGTGCATGTACACATACATACGTTCACGCACGCACGCACTCAGCGCTGGCGCACGCTAATGTCATGCAACAAAGAGAGCGGAACAGTGAGAACATGCGATAGAAATCCGCAAAAACTGAGAATTTCACCTTAAACTAATGGAACACGAAAGAGGAGTTCCAGCG
The DNA here is from genome assembly GCA_037355805.1 of Ixodes ricinus. Lineage (NCBI taxonomy): Eukaryota > Metazoa > Arthropoda > Arachnida > Ixodida > Ixodidae > Ixodes > Ixodes ricinus. The sequence goes on from JAZHYW010017917.1 coordinate 141,882, forward strand.
TTTTGTCACTCAGAAACTTGAAAAGTGGGGAACTGTAGACGGGTACACCGATCGATGGAATGAAACCGCGAGACGCACCTATGAACCATCCAATGACAACATTCAGAGAAGAAAACCAAACGGGTCCCTCTCCTGCGAAGCACTCAACCAGGTACACGATAAAGGTACTGAAGATAACGACTTTAAATGAACAGTCTCCAACCTAAGTTCGGTAGAGGGAATCGATGGGAACAATTTGAAACGCGGTGCGTCGAAGTGCGGCTACGACCGTTTTTTTTCTGCTTTTTTTTAGGACGTTATGTCAACGGCAGCCTACACATTTCCGACCATCTTCTCACGTCGCTTCACTAACAGAGAGCTCGGGGGTTTGTATTTTATTTATTTTCCCCAAAATCGTCAACAGGGACTGAGCGGATGTGTTCATTAGAACAACTACGCTCGGTCCGTTAGTGTTCAACGCTCATGATAGCTTGATGGGACGAGCGCGCTCTCGCCTCCTCCCTCTCCCTCAGTTTCTACACGCATGCAGCGTTATTGCGCGATACCCCATATCAATCCTACCAAGTGCAAGCTTCGAAAAACACACAAAAAAATTCCCAATCATTGGGTATTTTCGCTACAAAACGAAGAACGGTGTCAGCCACGGGCCGGAACACGAGAACACGACCTATACGGTCGGTAAACGTTTCCCTCAAAGATATTAAACAATAATAATAAAAAAAATCAAACTTTACAAATAAAGCAACCGACACCGAATCACAGGAGGAACTTTATCCCATCGACCCGTCAGTGCGTCAAAATCAACGCCGCACCGTCCACCCGAACTCGAAGGAATCTTCTATATCTCAATGTTTTTTTATATCTCTTTTTTTATTGTCCACCGTCGGGTTTATCATCATCTTTCTTTTAGATCCACATGTCCTTCCAAAACTTTACGTTCGTTGTCGGCTTGCTTGGAAACAAGCAAGCGAGCAATCCGGGTCCCTCTCTTCCTACTCCGGCTCACCTCACGATGAACCGCGACGGAAGCTACGGCATATCACGTGACGACGCGCCCCACGCGTCGCTGTACCCCAGCCAAAAAAATCACGTGACCCTCGCGTGGCATTGGATTCGTTTGGGTGGCTCCTCGTAGCGGCAACTGCGGTCCATCGTGAGGTGAAGCGAAGTCTAGATTCCCGCCACACATCAGCGGGGGGCCGTACGTATACCATTACCGGCCGGGAGAGTCGCGGCAGCCACCGCCGCACTTATCGGCGCTGCAGTCGCGCGGTGTACGTAGTTACGTCCGCGCACGCAATTACGGGCACCGCCCCATACTTCCTTCCCCTTCCTTGAAGTTGTACGAGCGATAAGGGAAAGGAGCCCGCTGCGCTTCCTTCTTCCCTACAGCGAGGGAGGCATTAACAGCGCCTTGGGTGTGTACATCTCTTTCCTGCTTCCTTCGTCTATCTTAGCGCTGTGTTACCCTTTTTTCTTTTTCTTTCTCAGTTCTGGCCTACACCGGGGTTCGCAGAACGTCAATGATGGGGGTGCTCGCTTCCCTATCGCCTTCCCGAAACCCGATTTGGGGATTCTGGAGAGGAGAGTGACTTCGGTTCACCACACCATGGGGATTCCGGGATCGGTGTATAAAGTATCTTTTATACCGAGATTTTAAAATTAATACTTGTTTCTCTTTTCTATTTGCGCAGAAAAAAAAAAAGAAAAAAGAAAAAAAAAGAAAAGGTAAGGGGAGGTGTGTTTCGTCGACATGAAATTCGAGGATCGCTTAAATGGTCCGGCATCGGGGTTGTTGGCGTTCTCTTTTACCACTTTACGAGTGTAGGATTCGACTGAAGCGCTGCTCGAAGATCCCGTTCATTTCTTTGATTCTAGAAACTGATATGACCTATTTTTACGTCGCGCTGCGAGTGTCCATTACTGGAACCTGGCTGCTATTATTGGGAAGTAAGTTGGCACGTTTTTGGTCAGTTACCCTAATTATCGCGTTAAAAAGGTGCCCTCACTTCCACCGATACCGGCAACGTTATCCTGAAAACAAGAGTGGCTATTTGCCGTAACAGCCTATTAAAAAAAAGAAGCTTTTATAGGTCCCAAACACGCACGCACACAAGCCTAACGTCGGAATTCACTCGTGGGAGTTCAACTGCCTCAATCGTGTTCCGCCGCGAAAACTATACCCAGTTATTGAGACGGGTCGTTTCCCGTCTCAATAACTGGGTCTAGGACGATTCATTCGTTGCGGAGAGCAAAATAAAACTTTCCTTTCCGCTTGAAACACCTAAATAATTATCTTTTTTAGTAACGAGCGTTGTTGCGGGTGTATTGTTAGCGAACTACAAATAAAGGGCAACCCCACGTTTCTCCACCCGCGAGAAGGCACTGACATCGCGCCGTTAATTATATGCGCCGAATAAGTGAGGGAGAGGAGGAGACGAGAGCGGGCGAAGGCGTCTCAGAACGCCGAGCTCTGGTTGCATTAATTTTAATTATTTTTACGCCACAAAATAACCGATGCTAAAAAAATAAGAAAAAAATCTCCACAGAGGAGATACGCTTAAAGGTATAGGTGCTGACAATCTTGATCACGCGGGACCGTGGAAGGTGCCCTACTAAAACGTCGACAGCGAGGGTCAGAGGAGAGGGTGTACGCTTGCGCAAAGGCTTACTGAACAAAACAAAAAAAAGTTATATTTTCACAAACAAATTTGAGACAGCGAACGAGAAACTTTGAGAGAGAGGGAGGTGTCGCATCCATTTCAAAGGTTGTTCTCGAGCCGGAAAAAGGTCGTTCGTTGGTTCGCCTCGGAGAGAATATCGGAAGAGTGCATTTCTTCACGCAACCTCCACCCGAAAGCAGCTCGGGTACGCGGCGATAAGGAAATGACCTCGGGAGGCCCTTTTTGTAGATAGAGCAACTTAGGGAAATGAGGATTATCGCCGCGCCCCCTGCTTGAGCAAATTTATTCGGGCTTCCGTGTTTCCTGGATTAGAATAATACGCTCCCACGTCACGGAGGCTGGACGCCGAGTAAGCTTAGTCGATATCGCGAACTTGAAAAGCGCACGCGCGACTTATACGCTTAGCTGTGCGCATGAAGTGAACGAAAGGATTGCTTTCACGGCCGGTTTCTTAAATTTAAATTTATTGTCACCGCCAACTTAATTATGTTCACGTGTCTTGCTTTCTGATTCGCTCATCAGAGTTCTTATCGGCTAATAAAGCAATATCATTGCTTGCAGAGAAATGATAAGAGTCTCGGAGCTTGAGACGTCTTGTACGTTTCTAAAGCTGTCTTTAACTATAAATTAGAATGCGAATAGTCAGACGTAACTAAAGCTCTCAGCAGCGTTCATCGTGAACGTCGGAGTTCGAGTATATTTAATAATATTATTTTTTTATACGCTTAATCATAGATGACACTGGCGCGTGTTTGTCCAATCACTTGTGGGTGATGCACGTTACAGATCTCAGGCTAGCGGTATACTGCGCTGGCTAAGTTTCTCGTCCACAACGCGAACCAGTGTCAAAGTACATTCAGAGCCAAACTTGACGCCGTCTAAACAACGAACGTCTAATTTTCTTTGCTGTAAAATTTATGCAGTATCTCGAAGTTTTCTTTGTGATATCAGATCCACCCACAACGCCTGATTTTGTTTGGACTGTTACGCGGTTGTAAGGTGTATGCTTATGCGGCGATTCACGGTCTGTTATCATTTAAATGATGAATCGTGCGCTTCACAATTGTTTCTGAGCGTTAAAATATACATGTTGATTTCTTTCTAAAGATGCCATAGTTTTTCTGCAGGTATTGAGCATTCCTACACACCGTTCTCTTTTATGACCGAACTCCACAAATCGAACAATAAACAAGCCTTGCTCACCAACGTCACAACCGAACGGCTCGGGGATCTTCAATAGCATCGTTTGCAAAGTGCTTTGCAGCAAAGTAGACGCTCAAGATTCCATTAGGTGTAAGCATTCAGCTACACAAACACACGCGCACGTACAAAGGCAATACGTTATGCCTCATCCGACCACCTGACAGAGAGAAAGGACACACCCGTTCGGATTAATTTTACGAAGCTTCTCATAACCCCGAGTCCGCATACGTCAGTTAGTGCACCCTGCCCCACAGATCCCGGGGCCTCATGGGGCTGAAACCAACTAGAGCCAGACAACAATAAATTTCCTCAACCTCATATATCTAGCCGCTGGAGGTATAGCCAACCTTCGGATGATGAGAACCTAACAGCAGCGGCCTGACAACAAGGGGTCCAAAAAGAAACAACGACGGGGAAAATTCCGACCGTCATCAGGGAACAAGCTGATGACAAGACGGGGCACAGCTGCCCGGCCCGACGAAGTTCCGACCCCGCCGACCAATCTTCGTTGGCAGCTGCAGGCAAGACACGGGCAGCGGCCCAGCCTCCACTACGCGGCGCCCCTGAGCAACCAATTCCCAAATAAGCTCTCTGCCTCGACGTCGTCTGATCTATCGCTGGCCCCTCGTGGCCAACGCTACCGTTGTCCCGCTAACAACATAACAATATATATATATATATATATATTACGCCACGACCGGGAAGGGAAAACAAACATAAAAAGGAAACCACATATTCCCGAATCCCCATGAACCCAGCCTCGTCGGTGTTTCCAGCCGCAGAACCTCAAATGCTTGGCATATCCGAGCAGCAGGAGCAGCAGCGGCGGTATTAGTGTTCGCGGGATCTCGCTTCTCACATCAGCGTTTCTTCTTCCGACCCTTGCGGGGAAATCTTCCTGCCAGGCTTACGCGTGAGCTCTGCCAGACCGGGATGAGAATACGCTCCGTTTCCGATTACAATGGGCCGGAATAGACGCCGCGAGCCGTCGAAACCAATCCAACACTGTGTGGCTGTCACGTGACCATCGGGAGGGCCGCAGCCACGCGCGGGGACCGCGTAGTCACGTGACAAGGTTGGATTGGCTGGCCTGTCTCGTGGCGTCCGCTACGCGGTTCATCGCTACGCGAAACGGAGCTTATAGAGATGCCGAAGCAGGAGGCCGCAGTCTCTTCGACCGCCTATCTCAGTGCGCGAAGGAATCCGCACACCGTGTAATTAAGTGATTAATGATTACAGGAATGCCCCCTTCGCGGCTTCTTTGCTCCGGCGTGGATTCTTCCGAGGTTCGATCACCGTTTTCTTTGTTTCTTTTGTCTTTTTTTGTTTATGGTTTGTTCTTAGATCGGTATTGATTGGGAGACGAGTGTTGGCTTCCGTGGTGTTCTCGCGGTTTCGGTCTAGAGCCTGCGCAGTAATGGAGGAGCCCTAACACAGCGTGTTCCGCCTGCAGTGTTGTGTTCCGGTCTGGGTTATAGTTACCTACACCGTGGCTGCGTTCACTGAACAAGACACTACAAAAAGAAAAAGAAAAAAAAAGAAAAAAAAAAGAGGTAGGTGAAAAGTGCGAATGATCTCGAGAGCTGAACGATTTTGACGATCGACCAGTAGAATTTCAAATTATTTTTATATATTTTTATATTTATTTTTCTCTCGCAATTTCTTCTATTGATCAATGTCGAGTGGCGTCTCATAACATAAAATGGTGAATATCTTGAGCAACACCCTTATCGCGCTAGATATGCCATTATTCACTAAATTTCATAAGTGCGTGACACTAACCAACAATTACTATAAAAACAATTTAAATAAATAAAAAGATATTTGCGGCCCACAGAAACATTTATGATTCCTAAAATATTTACGAATCGGTAAAAAGGAAAGACAACACATACATACCCTCATTATTTAACTCTTTACCAGAGTCAATGTATAATAATTATCATCATTCGAATGGCGAAAAAGAATGTAGGTGAGTGAATTCATATGTTTGCCCACTAATCATTGTGTCACTTAGTAATAGTCATTCTGTTATATTATGATTTGTTTTGCGAATCATTTTTTTACACAGTATCGTATAATGATGTAGACTTTTTCGTTGTCTGCCTGGTCCCATATACAACCATTTTTGCTTTCGTACATAATTCTCTTTGCTACGTGTCTATGTGTATTTTTTCTGATCAATTAAAATTATTGTTATTTATTATTATCAGTATAAGATACTTGTAAAACATAATGATGATTATTTGGTAAGCATCACGACACTTACGTTTTAATAGGGTCCTTTTACTGCCCGATGAACTTTCAAAGCAAATGAAAAGCTTCGAAGTGACCCGGGCACATAGAAGTTAACACTGAAGCCGTCAGCGGTTATTGCACCTTTTCAAAATAAATTCTTACGCTGAACTATTAGTGATTCCTTTTTAGGTGACATCATTGTTTTGCCGTCAAGTGCCACACAACTGTAAATAGTTTGGTTCATGCGTAATATATGAACGATAGCGACTTTGAATCGTTTGGTTAAATTTGAGCATAAAATTACTCACGAACCCTAGTAAACATTTGTTTTTCTACAATAGTCATTAACTATACCGGGGTTCTTAAAATTTCGAGCGCAGATATGATAACGGTGAAGTTAAAAATTTAAAAGAGCATTAAGAAGCCTGCTGTATGTTTAAAAAGCTAAATCAAAGCGTGCAACAAGACACCAATTGACATTTATAGAAATAACAAGATAATTTTTTGGCAGTTTTCGTGCTTTGGGACGACCCGCTTTTGGACATTATGCCCAGAGGAAATCAAGCTTGCGAACGCAGCTTTAATACGGATCAATGGGAATCGCTGAACGACGAGTTGGGAGGAAATAACATCAACTATGCGAGAACATTAACAATACCAACAACATTCCGGCCAGGCAGTTCACACAATAAAAGAATCCAACGACCCACTTCCCCGAAGCTTGTCTAAAATCTTCGACGCGACATACGAGGACTGAAACAAGTTATCTTTTAGTTTACGATCATGTCGCAATACACACGAGAAAATTTTAATTGAGTTTAACGGTGCCTTAGTTTGGAATAATATACCTACCACCTAGCAACCTGAAAGTGAAAAGTAACTCCTTGGTATCATTTAAAATGTTTTTTGTTTGTCCTCGTGAGTTGCTAGGTTAAAGTCAAAATCAGAAAGTTGTCATGGTGTGTTTCAGATTACTGCAATGTAATACCTATTATGTTAGTAATTCGTACTTACATGTTATTTTATGTTGTGCATGTTGTCTGTCGCATTAAAAAAAAATTACTTTGTTGTTAAACCCTAACTAGCCTTCAGCTATCGGACCAAACACTTATTGTATATTACTGTGACATATTATGAAATAAAATAAATTGATTGAATGAATGAATGAGTGAATGAACACAGGAAATCAAGGAGGTACTACTGGTGCCCAGAGCCAGTAGAACCCTTCAGTACGCCATCATCTAGGGTACAGACGTCGTTTTCAACCACTAAGAATATGAAACTTGGAGAGTCAGATGAGAGTTCAAAATCAAACAGGAGACTGCCAAAGCGAGACTATGGCTTTTAATTGCGTCTGACTGTTAGAGATCTCATCGGGCCCGGGCCAACCCGAAAGCCTGGGCACGGCTCGCGGGCCGGGTGGAGCCCGCGCTAGAGTTAAGTACAGTTAAGTACGGATTAGAATGCAGTACCCTGAATTAGCATCGTCAATTCTTTTTAAGCTGTCAGATAAGTCGCCGTGGAGAAAAATAACTTTTTCCTAAATGAATGCGGTCAAACCTCATGAACGACCCGTGAATCGCCGCTAGCGTAATGGGTTGTTTCAGCCTGGAGCTTATTTAAAATAATGTACCTCAGGATCCCCATTAATATCTGATGTTACCAAAAGAAAAACAACAACAACAACAACAACAAAACCTGCTGTGTTCCCTATCCTTCTTCGCCATCCATCTTTCCAGACATCTTTCTCTCTTTTTCTTTCTGTTTGCGCCTCCTCGAGATCCAAATAATTTGGTCTTGTCTCCAGAGACCCGTTTTAAGATTCCTCGACTGGTTTACGCTCCCATAAGAAAAGAACGACCGGGCCAGACGTTGTAGCGGGTCTTGCAGGTTCAGAATAAATGATCATCGGCCGAGTGATGACGTCATTCATCATCGTTTAGAGCCATCGTTTATTTAGTAAGCAAAGGGGAAAAATGCAGGCTTCATAGTGCACGCACAAGCAACGCGGAGAACAAGTCGTCTGCTGCTTGCACAGGAATTGCGGTGACGTCAGAACGACGCCGAGATCTGATTGGCTTTGAATAAAGGATAGTGGCTAGACCTCAAAGCTAGATGCCTTAAGGTCTACCCACTATTTTTTTTTTTGATTGGCCAATGAGAGCTTGGCTTTCTGACATCATCGCAACGCCTGTGCAAGCAGCAGACGAACTTGCTTTCCGCATACGACGAAAACGAAAACGCGACAGTGCCCCGTTAAATGTCTGCAATGCTGCGGTCTTGGGACGAAGCTCTTCCCCTGTAGCTTCACGAGGTGAGTGAAAATAAGCTCCGAACCCAATTAAAGCTGGCAAAACGGGTCACAGCTGAAAGCAGCTTAATGTGGAGGCTGAACGCATTTGAAAAAAAAAACAGCAAAAAAACACACACAAAAAAACACATGCACCCTGAGCAGACATTGTACTTCCTCGAAAGTAACGTTGAAATAAATTAATTTACAAGCAGGAATGTGACGACGAAAAAAGCACGCCGTACGCGGAACGAACTTGATCCGAAGTTATACAAAGTTGTTTTTAGAGAGTCTCCAACCGGCTTCTGATAACTTATTTTGCTTTGTCGTTTATGGAGAGAAAAGAACAAATCTGTTTCGACATGATGACTCTTAGAGAACGTAAGTGCGAAATTTCCGGTGGATGGGTCGTGACACCGAAAGGTTTCACGACTCATTCACTATGACGTGAGAGACTGACATGTACACCGTGATGACGTGCATGAGGGAAAACGTTAGTGTGCCGCGTCATTGGCTCGACCTCTCCCATAGAAAGCAATGATTGATTCTCACGTAGGCAAAAACAGGCGGGATAGCTTCACGTTTGGTGTAATTTCTATATTCTTGAGTAAATACGGAAACGCAGACATAAATAGTTACCTAAAGTTTTTTTGTTTTTTTTATCTGCAATTAAGCGGTACTACTTGGCAAGAGTAACCAATAATACCGTTTTGTGTAGTACGTGCTTGTCAGCATTTCAAACCTTCAGAGGACGGCGACAGTGGGGCCGTTCCTTCGTCTTCAAGGCTTATCACACCAGTGCCGTTCTTGGAAAGAAAGATCGTGTGTGTATGTAAGCGTTGTAGATGGAAAAGGGGGGGGGGGAATGACAGCCAATATTGTATGCGCACATGGCGCACTTTATCACTAGCGTCAAGAAGGGTCTCTCCAAATAATAGGGAGGTGCGTAAAGCCTCTACAAACATATCTTTTTGTGCGAGGAGTTTAGAAGAACAACACATAAAGGTGCGCTCGTGTATAAGACGATCATTCGCGACCTTTCGCGACTGCCATAAATTGTTTAACGTTTGCGGATAGATAAAAAAAATACGTTTCGGGAAAATAAAATAAAAAAATTGTGCCTGATGCAGAATTTTAGGCACGTAAAAAGATCAAAGCATTCCCAGAATCGTTTATACATTCGAGCATAGACTCCTTTGCGCCTGTATACAATCTAAAAAGAAAATGTAAACTTTTACAACTCTACTTGTTTACAATTTTTTTCTTTTTTACAATGGCGTTTGAAGTAGACGACAGAAGGAGGTTACTCTATCAGAACTGTATGAACTGTTGGTGCTAGAAGCGCTGATCCAAGGAGCGCCAGGAAAAGGAGTGTGTGAAGAAACCGGGAGAGAAGATGGCTCGGCTATCTCGAGCTTGACAAAGTTCGGGACTTCTGCCGAAACTTTGAGGCCGCGAAGGGTTTTAGATTAAATTCCGCAGGAGCGGGAACAACGACGGTGAGAAATTCTCACGTGGAAAGTCGAGGCGAAACTGGGCGCCGTAAAAAGTCCGCGATTAATCGCAACCAGAGGTCCCGAGAGAGGCGTTTGGCGTTATTAGTGAACGCGCCGGGATGCGGAAGACGTCTCTCGCTGGATTCGGGTGCCCGACGTCGCGTTGGCAGAACCGCTTCAACCGAAACCCCGTTGATGAACTTCCCGAACGCAATTAAGGCGTCAAGCGGTGGACGTGCGAGGACTGCCGTGTTGGAGGTTTATGTCTGTTTGAGTTTGTTTTTCGTCTAGGGTAGAGCTGATGAGTACGGGAAACACTATTACCGAGAAGTTGAACGCGTAGGCAATTACTCACTCGGCAGTTTTAATGCAACTGCGGGACCTTAAAGCGATTATTCATATTATCAAGGCACCGCCCGTGGCGTTATATTTTCTCGCTTCATATTTCCGAAGCTTTTTAACGCAAGGTTTAGCAGCTGTGCAGACTGTATTTAGTCGTTAGAAATAATAAATCAAACGATAACCTATACTTTTAAGTAATCAAACTAAATTGATAATGTGGGTGTAAGTAAATTTATTTAGGTTCACGTAGGCGACAGTAAAACAATTGTAACTAAAGCGCTAATACAGGCGAGCTGGTTTAAGACTGTCATTGCGACACTGGAGCCATCTGGGAAGAAAGGGACGGATAAACACATTCCTCCACTTAGTTCAGGGTTACTACGTCAGCAAAACAATTGCAACGTCAAACACATTCCCACAAATTGAATCACAAAATGCCTCGAATATAACTCCAGGAATCCTAACGGCGAAAACGTTTCGGGGTAGCACTTCATTCGGCACTTGAGATCGGGGGTGCACCTAGGTCCAGTTATCCTTTTCAGAGGTCACGTACTATGCCGCTCACTTGGTCTAAAAGGTCAAGGTATAACTTCCTTCCGGAAGCACGCCCCAGTCGTGCATCCCGCTGCAATAAATGTTTTCCCCCAAGGTCTCTTAGGTGCTTTAGAAGTAGGACGCGTGGCAAGTCCGAGGCTTTCCGTCCATTCATATTAATAGCCCTTCATAGGAGCCACTCACACCACCGCACGGAGATATAATGTGTCAACTGATTCGTACGAGACACGAACCACCGCGAGCCGCGGTTGCCTAAAATAAGGAGACATCAGGTGATACAGGTTGCTTGGGGTGGGTCGGGGTTCACTACCAATGACGTCACGCCTTGTCCTCTATTGCTTTTCTGCACGCGACGTAACTATAGGGTATAGCCGAGAACATAAACGCATATACACAAAATAAGCGGCAATGGGGAAGGAACCCAGCGTGCGTGCAGTGCTGCCGGAAAGTCCGAATATCTGAGTCCCCCTCGTAATGACGGCGGTGCAACTTTGATGCGGCCTTGAAGACGTGTCTTGTTCCTCGTTTGGGCGGAGCTGATGTCTCCTGTCTCGCAGACTTCCGCCTCAAAGGGCGGGGAGCCATTCGATGCTCCGGGCTGAGTACCCGCGAAAAGGAGGGCTTCGGAGAATTACACTTTCTTTTTATTCGCAGAACAAGAGGAAATTCTGCGCAGTTACACGACACCTACTTCGCACTAAGCTTGCGTCATACTTGGAGAACTTCGGCCGGGTTTCATACCAACACAGACTGGGGAACCCTAGGCCGATGTATTGTTTCAAAGCCAGTTGAAGGGCTATTTGAACGTTAAAGGGGTACTGACACCCCAAGGATCGTTATTTTTTTTTTGTCTAAAACGATGCAAATTGTAGTCATAAACACGCAAAAAAATACACACAAAAAAAAACCACATTGCAAAAAAAAAAACATTCCCACGTGCGCGCGCGTTTTTTTTTATTTTTGGCGTTTTTCTCTCCCGCTTCTCGCCTCCTCGCTTCTATTGATTCGTGACGTCAAAAATCACACTCACACGGCATTGGAATAGCTCGTAGCGTCCGCTGCTGTACATCGTAAGGTGAAACAGACGGTCTCGATCGGTTCCAGAAGGCCGGCTTGCTATGGACGCGCGTAATCAGCAGTTCGTTTTGTGCGCGCGGAAAAACTCCATGGCGTACGTCCGTTGCCTTCACGACGACGACATGCGTGACGCACCGCTACACCAGCTATGCCGGGAGCATATTTGTACAGGGCAGGCGATAGACCCCTAGCAACGGCGCTCACGCCGGACTGGCTGGCTCATGGAGGTGGGCGCTGCCACCGTCACATATAGGCAACGGTTACAACGAGTTTCCGAAGCGGTAGCATAGCTTAGTCTGCCACATACGCAGTGGACCCCGGTTCAATCCACAGTGTAAGCTTACTTTTTCTTTTTCGAATATATTTTTTTTTGGTTGAGGCGTTTGGCGATATTTACGACATTTCTTTTTTACAATTAACACTCGAAAAAAAAAATGTTGTTGACGAAACTTTGTTGAACTAAATGGTATATAGGACTCCCTTTCCGGAGGTGCAATGGGGAACAGCGGGCCATGGGTTGCCGGTTGGATGCCGCGAAGCGGCGTGTACGGGGGGGGGGGCAAGTGGGGTAATAATTTTGTAATGAGCAGCCGCAGACTGTCGCCGCGAAGTGGCGTGAACGGAGGCCCGGGGGGGGGGGGGGTGCTTAACACGCTCCTCAGTAATATCCGCGCCGTCCAAATCCGAAATCCAAGTTCGCATCGCAAGAACAGCAAAACTGCGAAAGAGTCCCAGCGAAACGATAAAACTTGCACCCCCTTCCCTTTTTTTTCTTTTTTCTTGTGACGCAGGCGGCAGCGTCTATCACCACGAGCAGCCAATCCGGCGTGAGCGCCGTTTCTATGGGGTCTATCGCCTGCGCCCTAAAAATATGCTTCCCGGGCCACGTAGGTTACTTCCGATAGTCACGTGACTACATGACGTTCGCGCCATCCGTGCCGCCACTGGCTGCGGCCCTCCGACAATCGGGCAGCCGTGCGGCGAATATCTGGCAAGTTGGTCGCATGCCGGAGCCGGACGGAGCCCGACGCTCCGGTGAGACGAAAACTCTCGAGTCCGACCGCGGTTCCGACAGTTCGCACGTCGGATCGTACAGTTTTGACGCGCATGTGTCTCGCGCTTTAGGCCCTCTGGTCGTACAGACTTGTACAGTACATAGTTAACCAGTCGAAACGAATTATCTACGCGGGCTTCTGACACTGCCAGAATTGGAATGCTTAACTGAGCTATATTCTGTCTTAAATCCCCAGCCTTTTTCCGCAATCCGTTTGCGTTCCACTGAAATATCGATGTACGTTTATATGCCTCTGTCATCCGTGTGTCCACTCACCGTTAAGCACCTCGACTTAATGAGCGGTTCCGTCATTAACAAAGCTTGAACTTGTGGGAGACTTCAGGCGTCAGAAACAGGGCTAATAACCCCTTTAGCGCATAGTAAAGCATTGGGAAGATCAGTTGTTCAACGACATCTCCTCGTTGTTTTTGCCAATTTCTTCGAGGAGATGATGAAGCGGACGCTGGTATTCTGTGGTGTCTCAGTGGGTTTGGGGTTTGGAGGCACCGTAACTGGTGGGACTGATGTACTGTCCAGTTGGGGTTTATCTCTTGAGTTTTCCTTTGTTTGGTTTCCTTGGTGTCTTCAACATGTTGCGGTACGTTACCTCTTTTGGTACCCTGCCGTTCAGACTTGTGGATAATGGCAAAGGACGTACTACGTCCGGGTTCAAAATTGACATTTGAGTAGGGGTTCCCTAGCCGTTCAATAGTTCCTTTTTTCGTACTGTTGAGGCCGTCCTCCTGCATGGACAAATAGAGAATGCGGCAGAGTTTCCACCTTCCCAATTTGCGCACTTTACCTTTTATATCGAGCTGCACTCTTTGTGTCTATGAGCTTCTGCACACATTTACAACGTTGTAAGCCACGACAGAACCTTGCTAAGTAGCCGTACCTTTGACACCCAAAAGCATTGCACTGGTAATCCGAGGTACTCATCCAGCGGGTGACTTGTGAATCCCAGTAAAATACGCTGGGGCATTTCACAATAAGGTCAAAAGTGAAGACAGAAGCTCTCCGTTTTGCGATGTACAATGTTATCGTCGTCTTGTCGTCGGTAAGACACTTGTCGTTGAACAGAGACTACTCCGAAATCTTTTAGATATTTCAGCATCTCCCTGTCGGAATACTCTACACTGTAGAGTATTCCCACAGGGAGCTGCTGGAACACCTAGAAGATTTCGGAGTGCCTGTAGAGTCTACAAGTACTCCCTGATCTTTCCAAGGTTCGAAAGTATAAGTGGGGTCCACTTGTTGTCACTTCAATTGCACAAAGGGACGTCAAGGCCAGGAGCGTGTTCGCCGCTTGAAGTGACGTGACTTAGAAAGACATACTACGAACTTTGTTGATGTGATGAGAAAAGAGTTTTTCTTTCGTGATGTTGAGGATCTCGTTGGCAACAGCATTGGGATTTGTCCTCCAAAAGGGCTGCTCATTTGTGACTGGCTCGAACACCACATGGCTTACCAGGCGGACGGCTTAACGTTGAGTCCATAAATGGGACATTTTCAAATATGCTAACGCTAAATCCTTCAAATCGCCTAGTTTAAAGAAGCACGCTAATGTTATGCTATCGTGTTTCCAACGCAATAAAAATGCAGAATAAAACAAAATGTGAAATAAGTCAGTCTGGCAACAGAACAAATGCGTCGGATTACCAACGACAGTGGCAATTTGTGCGTAGAAACAAATATACAAAAACACACACACACACACGCACACACACAAACTGCAATATATAAAAACTTGGCCCGACTTCTTTCTTTTTTTCGTTTTGTTATCTTCACTGTTCATTTAGGTACGAACAAGTTAAAACGGAACGATAAAAAAGGGGTCGAGAAAGGCCTCGACTAACGACACAAACGAGACGCGATAGAGATTTTGTTTGTTGTAATTTGTGCACTAAGCCCCCTTTAACGACACGCATATATACGAGGTCTTACCAATTACGTCACTACATTCATTTAATATTAAAAAAAAAACGATAGACACGGCGTTCAAAGAAGAACCAACGAAAACGCAAGGAACGATGCTGTCAGTTCTTTTTACTTCGTTTGACTGTTTCACACACTCACCCAAGCGTGTGGTCATGATTGCGCAGGGGATAGGATAGAGCTCAGTGAGAACCCACCGACCCCTTCTGTAACGAGCGAACGAATCAAATCAAAACAACATAAAAATGAAGTCGTTTTCTTAATTCGTTGTTAGCGAAAAAAACAACAAAAACCCTTGGAGTTTAACGACCAATTTAGCGATGGTCCGTCCAATGTTGTCACGTCCTGGTTTCCAGCAATATTGCCCCAGCCCGCGACGTATAATAACCGCTTGTAGCCTGCAGCGAATGGCAGTAACGAGGGGTTAAGTTTAAATCCCGGGGATTGCGACGGCGTGCGAGGGTTCGTACTGTACTCCGTTCAGACCTAGGCTCGCAGTGAGGTGGATGCTACGTGCTCGTTGGACAAGTCGTGTACGTCCGTCTTGCGTCACGTGATGACACTTCCGCCCATAGCCATGCCCGCATAGAGAGCGGGGTCAGTTACTATAGCCCCCACCACACTGTCAGCTTAGGGCTGACCGAACTATAACGCGGTCGCGTTCTTCGGGATGAACGTTTCGCGTATCGTAAACGACAGTGAGCTTCGGAAAAGACTTCTGCTCGCAACGACCGCGGTTGGTTGGATGACCGGGTCCAGCCATAAACATTCCCGTCTCTTTAATTTTTTTTTTAGCAGAGAGATTTGTTATTGGTGGGGCTTAGCAGCGGATTTTGTGTGTGTATGTGTGTGTGTGTGTGTGTATGTATGTGTTTCGTGCACGTCCATCATGGCCAGCTCAATTCAGCGGGAAGATTTCTCCACTAATCGTAGCGGGAAACTTTCTCCGATAAATTCATCGGGAATCTAGTGTTACGTCTCTGCTGCGCAGGTAATTCGCAGGACACCGCAAGAAACCGGGAAATCGTTTTGTCTGCTCGTCCTCATATATCTACCTTTTTCTAGAGTAGTTTTATTTACACGCCAATCGTGTAAATAAACCCCTCCCCCTCCCCCCCCCCCCCCCACACACACACACACCCTTTTTTAGCTCACTTCAGTCCATATCCCGTCGGTTGAAACGCCATCTAGGCTTTAGTTTCAAAACTGTCATAGGGTACGGTGAAACGCCATCTCGTCGCCGTGCTTTGAAACATGCGTCTTCAACAGAATTCACTGCATGCAGTTGCCATAGCAGGCGTCTCCCTAAAACACGGTGGTCCGTCGAAAGACCGGAGGCGAGCCGTGGGGGAGAGGGGGTACTGCTCTTGCTAGCAGCGTCTATGACCAGTTCCGTAGCTGAGCTAATCGAGTAACGTTGCTACTCGCATACACAAGTGCGTCGAGGGACTTTAGGATACACTGCACCACACCAAGTAGTAATTACACCGACGAGATTGCAACTGGCCTTTTATCTTAATCAGCAGATATATTTTATCTATAAGACAAAAAATTCTAAAAACGGGGGAAGAAATAACCCAAGATAATACGCATCCGACCCAATACTAAGGCGAGAAAAGCTCACTGAGATTGGAAGCACAATTGGCTTCTTCTGTCCATTCCGCTTCCTGCGGAGGGCAGTCGGCGAGCAGGCAATTGCAAAGACTCTCGTAGCTCGATTTGCAGTCCCCCAAACCAGCGGTCGTCTTCTGTATTGTGATATAAATATTTTTTCTTTCTTCTTTCCTTTTGCGAAGATGGGCGGGAATCATTTATACGTATTTGGTTTCAATCTTGATTTATGCACCGTCTCATTAAGAACTGTTCCTTGTCCGTTTCTTTTTTTTTCCCCGAATTAACGACGCGTGGTCTGAAGACCCAGTGGACACGGGTGTCTCGGATGGGGCTGGGAGGGGCCACTGTGGCTGTGGAACTTCAGAGCAACGCACAAAAATAAGATAGACCAAACAATCACAGTGAACGTTGAGACCCATGTGACTTCAAAGAGAAATTTAAAAAAAAAGGGAGGGAGGGGGGGGGGAGGTGTGACCCGTGAGTCTAATTAACGCCTGGGGTAATTAGGCTCAGGTATTACGTCCCAGTCATTCGTGACCCTCAGCTTTACTTTTGGTATACGTTTGCGAATTTGTTCTTGGCGGAACTGCATGAGGATTTATTGCTGTTGTTGTCCCTAAATTGTTGGCGCATATCCAAGGAGGGTATTGGCCAAAGATCAAAGTGATATTTCCATAAAAAAGGGGAAAAAAAAGAACGGAAGTCGTTTATGTACTAGACATTGTGTGTGCTATGCAAATAGTGTACCTTAACTAAAATGACCTACAAACGTACAATCAAGTCTTACACAACGGTCTTTCTGCCTTCCCTTTCTTCTATGCCTTCCTTGAAACTGTTTAGGCTTGGATGTTCTCATCCGCACAAAGCAGTCCTTTGATCGGAAGTTGAAATCGGCCCAACTATTTAGGAAGACGGCGTTTATTTAAAATTAAAAAAGACGACGTTACTTAAGTGGACGATATCTTGTTGGGTGGTTAAATGTCTTTGTTTATTTAAACTTTTTGAAACTTTATTTACTTATTTACTTTTATTTTTTATTATTCGTTTATTTAAACTTATTTATCTAATTGAACTTATTAAAAAAATAAACGTCTTTGTTTATTTTGAATTAATCGACTGTCCAATAAAGAACCATTCCTCCAGAAAGATGTATCTAAACAAATAATATTCATTAAAAGAATACTTTGAATTATCTCAACAAGACGCTGCATGGGGCCTGTTACTGGGATTGTTTCTTTGCAGTTTTTACACCATATTAAACATCCTCTTTTTGCACAGTTATCTTGCAGCGGTCCTAATATTCTTCTAAAGTGGGCTTTAAAACTTTCAGCATAGGCCGGGAGGGAATTCTTGTTTTGCTAAAAGACTCGAAGTACTTGAAAACCGACAGAACCTTTTTTTTCTTTCGTGGAATTAGAGAAAAGAAAGTTTATTTATAATAAACGAACTTTGCATCAACATGCGGATGGCTAAACCGGCCGATTGGGCATTTAATATACGTGTTCATTCCGAATAAAAAACAGTTGCGAGTGTGCCCTCTTGCTGTCTTACTTCGTTTTGGTCCGTGTTCTGTTCGGCGCTTTACACATTTTAAACTATAAACCAACTAGCCCATATGACCTCTTTGCCACTTGTTCAGTCGGTAATGCTAAAGAGAAGAAAAAAATGAAAGACAAAAATACGAGAATATTGAAAAGTCTCGATGTAGGATAAATCTATTGGATCGCGATTCACAAGACAAATCCGTCACAGCGGGCAAAGGGAGAACTTTGGCTCCTATAAAATTAAAGTAAGCGAAAAATGCAATACTCGTGACGAGATTTCCTGAGAGTGAGTCGACAGCAAATCTGTCATCAAACGCTGAAAAAAAAAAAAATCGGCAAACAAGCGTTAGATTAAAAAAAAAAAAGACAGAAAGAAAACATCTTCCGAGGTTGGCGTGAACTATACGTCATGTTTTTGCCGGCGCCGTGCTGCGAAAATCCCGAAAGCAGTATGGTTTTCCTGTGCAGTGTCGATCTCTGCAATAAAATTACCAATTTCACTTTTCCTTTTCTTAAATAGTTCACCGGAAAGTTTGTGCAGATTTTTTCTTTTTATGTACGTTTGTCATATTAATTTCTTCTCCCATCAAGGGATGGTTAACGGTTAATAAGAAGAGGCAGCACTACTCTATTTTGTTACGGGCATAAAGTTCCCGAATCATTTTTCTGCGATTCATAATGAGACGCCAGGATACTCCACATGTGTATCCTGGCATCGTAATTAACTGCGATTATTCTTCGAGAGTGCGCTGTTTTTATACAACAGTAAAGCCTTCCGTTATTTCCCCAGCCACTTTATCGATCTCACGCACATGCTCGCTTCCGAAAACAAATTGAAAAGCCTCTTTTACCAAGAACAACAACAACAACAACAACAACTAGTTTCGCAATTGTTGAACATTTCACAAGGCGGAAGACGAAAATCCAAGACGATCTTTCCCTGCAAGCATACTTCAGGCGAGCACACGCTTTGGTTCGTTTTTCAGCTTTAGCTAAGATCTTCTAGGTGCAGAAAACAAAGAGAAAGAAGTACACAGACGTATGCCCATACGCATTAAACAACCCCCCCCCCCCCCAACTCTCCCCAGCCTCTGCCCGCATGGACGACCAACTGCGGAAATAGGCCGAAAAAGTCGAAAACGCAGGGAAGAGATAAATATATTAGGAGGATCTTTCTAATGGCGAATTCCCAGCGGTCGTTTCAAAGTGCGCCAGGATTAATAGACCGGATCTGTGATGGAGCACGCGATCTGAACAGAGTCGCTCCGCCCCCGGATTCCGTGTGGAACATGACCACCCCTACGGGATCAACGGATGCCTTCCCCTCATTCTCATTCGCGGGAATCCTTTCCCGCGGTTTCGGATCTCGAAGCACATCAATCACACCGAACAGTGTGATTGAACGAGTCTCCGCTTATAAATGTTTAAGTGTTCTTTTTGAGGAAAACTTATCATGGACCGCCCATATAAATAAGATTCATAAGGACATCTCTCGATCCCATTGGCATCTTATATAGAGTTAGATCTTTGATTCCAAGTTGGTTAAAACTGCAATTGTATTACTCTTTAGTGCATTCTCATCTTCATTACTGTTTATTAGTCTGGGGTTCGACAACTAAGACAAACATCAAAAAGCTTTTTATCACGCAAAAAAAAAAGGGCAATACGCTGCATAGAAAATTTAAATTTCATGAACCGTACTATCCCGTGCTTTCTAAAGCACAATTTGCTTAAGTTTGACCAAATGTTTCATCTAAAACTTTCAATTTACGTACGGAACGACATAATTAACGACCAAACGACTTTTGTTTGAGACATTCCTTTGGAATAATATTCAATATAATTTAAGGCATGAATCCTATAGGATACCTAGGTTAAGAACAACCTATGGAAACCAGAAATTAGCATACGCTATACCTAAATTCATAAGCAGATATCCAGATGTTATGGGAATAACACTAAATAGTGCTTCACGTTGTAGCTACGATGTAAAAAGGTACCTTCTGACATATCGTTCGTAAAAAGTTTGAACGTCAATGTTTCTCTACATACACTGTGTACAGTATTGTGAACAAGCCTATTTTAGCTACTGTATAAAATACGACGTGTAATATTTATCCTTGTAATGTGCCTGCTTAATTGTAATGGTATCCGCTTCCGAAAAGTCGATCCCTTTGCACTCTAAAACGACCAGTAGGATTCGCCATAAGAGTGGAGCTCGAAAGCAAGATACACTTACATGGTTAACTTCTGAGAGGACAAAGAAAGTTGTCAACTCTTGGCCTATAGATCATGCGGACTGTTTGAGATAGGGAACATTTTCTCGTGTCTAGTAAGAAAAAACAACAACAACGTGACACACACTCCATTGTTAAAAACTAGCAGTATTGTAGGACCCCCTCCTCTCCCAAGCTCCTTAAAAAGACGTACAAACAAGGACTTACGAAACAAAACGTAATGTATGTTCCAACCAAGCACACAATAAAGTTGTCATACCTAAAAGTTAAAAGTACTTAAAGTCGAGGCTAAAAGGAGCGCTGGGCTCTTTGTAGTTCATGGCTCTAATCTTTCCACAGCCGACAGTTTTGATGTCTGTTTCATAGAACATAATTACGGAGTTGTCGGTGCCACAATAACCCATACCCCCCCCCCCCCAACCAAAAAAAAAAAAGATATATGTTTTTTTTTATTTAAAGAAGAATTGCTCGGGGATAAGGAAACATCAGTATCGACGTGTTAAATCCCTGCCCGTTTAGATCTGGATGAGCATCGTACAGGCGTGCGGTCGTGTATTACTACCGCGTGGTGCACGTTGAAGACCCCAGGCTAGCGGTTGCACTGCACTGGCTGAGTTTCTCATCTACAGCTGAGACACCAGACACCCACTGAGGCTGACTAACTTCCGGCAGGAATAAAGATACACGCAACATAATTATTATTATTATTATTTTATCGATACCGCTACATTAGCAAAACACGCCCAACCAGGAATAAACCAAACCGAGCAGACACATAAAAGCACGTAAAGCACCAAAGGGACAAGAAGCGCACTCTAGGAAGACACGCGGGCCCCCACAAACACGAGGACGCGTATTTCCGGCCAAGTTCGCGTCTGCGAGAAGAGGCAAAGTGTTGCATTGTCCGTTAAGCCTAGTTTTGCCGTGCGCGATCGATGCTGCAATGGGACCACACAATGGCTGCCCCCCCTCCCCACGTCTTACCGCACCATTAAACATGTTGGCCGTTCGCGTCCACGAGACTGTTTATTATACTCAAACTGAAGCGGCGGCGCCTTTTCTTTCTCCATTTTCTTTTCTCGCCAGGCTGCAGCGTGGCGTGCGATTGACGATTCCTGTCTCGTACCGACAAATCGTGCGGAAAGGAGCCGAGAGCGATTGTTGAAGATCGCGTGGAAGACGTGTCCTGGTCTCAGCCCTTACATTTGTTTTCTTCCGTTTGCTTCGATATCGTCTTTGGTTGCTCCTCGTATATTCAATAACAGCAAGAAAATAAAAAAAATATTTGCGGGGGAAGATGGTGTGAACGACGAGGAGAGACTCAATTCAGCTCGGCCTCAAATAGCGCACCACTGATTTCAAAAATTTTTTTCTTACATGATATTGTTTTGTGCGTACGTGTGCGTGCGCTCGTGTTCTACGGAACGATATGTTTCTTCACCGTGTTTTTGTTCCTCGCCGTAGAAATAAGCAAGGCAGGATCGAATCCTCCGCGATTGCACCCGGATGTAGGCCACGTTCTGGTCGAGTTTCTTAACTTACCACCTAGCTATATAGGATAAAATTTAAAAAAAAGCTTTGGAACTTAACTTCATCTCATTCCAGGGATGGAAGCGATTTTCCGGTTTCCCTGTAACCGGAAAATCGCTTTCATCCCTTCAAATAGCGTCAGGCGCGAAATACCGTCAGCTGCGGAGAACGAACTTGATTTTTTTAATTTTTTTATTTAAACTTTCCTAAAATTGCTTCGAATTTTTTGAAGGGAGTGACACCAAGTTCAACAAGCTTTTGCGTCTTAATCTAACAGCTCCCCCACGCGCTTTACATCTGGTCATCGGAGATACGTAGTTCATTTTTGCGGCAAGAAAAAAGAAAAAAGTTGAAAGCTTGTTTTGGCAGGCACTTTGTGTATGTGCGATTTTGATTTGAGGGTATTTATGAGGTGCCGCTATACTCGCAACAGTTCACGCACATCGCTTCTGCTTCGTAACTGTTCTTTGCCTTTGTTTGCCAGCGGTAATGGGCACTTTAAGCCGACGAGAAACAACGAAGCGCGGCCAAAGTATACGAGGCAAACAGTGTGGGGTTTTATATTGAAGCTGAGAACATAGGTTTACAGAAATGGATTCCGCGACCCAGGCACAGATAGCGCAGGCAGTAAAACCCCAATTTCAAATAAAGTGCAAGTTAAGACAAAAAAAAAAATACAAAAAAGCATTGACATCAACAACAACTAAAAATGTCGGTTTGTGAGTGTATTTTTAAAAGTTAAAAAAGGGGGATTGCTTTCACAGACGTAGGTTCAATGGGTCCCTATATATTCGAGCGGTTTGCAACTCATGAAAAGGATAGACTCATTTCAAGCGCCATAGCTTGGAGATAAAAAAAACACACGAAAAATAAAAAACTAAAACCATTACACATATGAAAAGAAAAGAACGCTGTAAAATGACGTTTTTTAATGTTTTCTTCTTAACTCAGAAAAGAACACACCATTTTTCGTGTTTAACTCTGAAATCCTTTTCTTTTCGAAATATTTTTGTTTTGATTCACTTTCCTGGCAATTTACTCACTCGTCTGCAAATTACAAAAAAGTAAAACGAGGAGAACAAGAATAAACGAAAAAGAAAAGCGAAAGAGGCGGTAAAAAAATAACACAAACATACACTTTTTTTATTTTAAGAGCCAAATAAAAAGAGTTAATAGAATATAAGAAACAAAAAAAAAATGGTTTGCCTGTTCTGGTCTGATATCTTTTGCCATTTCATATACTTTCCGTTTTTTTTTTTTCGTCCGCTTCGTAGCTTTTTCATTTCCAAACCCAACCTTTTTTTTTTTTTTGAGAAAGAGATGGTTTATTTTTTTTTTAAGTTGGTTTTTGTATGCGTGCGTTGATCTGCTTTGGGAAGCGCAATCGAGCTCAGTGCGCACGCTTCGCCCTCGGGAATGTCGCAAAGTCTCTGCGTGGCATTTCGGACACTCGTTCCCTATTTGAAACAAGCGAGTGCAGTGAAGAAAAAGAAAGTAATCAAACTGCCAGTAGCAACGAGAAAAAAAAAAAAAAGAAGAAGAAAGGAAAAGGTGAATCAAACGTGCTAACGTCGCAACTGTTCACCGTCCTGTCACTGGGACTAGCCTTGGAGCGCATAAATTGTTTATCGCTCCACGTATACTTGTTGTCACGGGCGCCTTTGTGGAGGGATATGCAATTTACACGTCCATTCGCGTTGTAAAGCTATACGGGGGAAAACGGCTACAGTGAGGTAACGCGATTCTGGGTGCGGGGTTTCCTATATTGCGGAGGGATTCAAGCGTATGCTGAAATGCCGCGTCTGCCATATGCAGCGGCAAGGCGGGCAACGCGGGCATAGTCTCTCGAAGGTACTACGCGCGCTTCAAGCACACTGTGGAGGGGTAGTAGCGCGAGCCTCCGTTGCAAATATTAATCCGCAAAAATACGCAATCTACCAAAAACATTCTAGAAGAAGTGAATATGACCTAGTAAGGTGCCAAAAAGCCAACGAGATAACAAAATTATCTGGGATGAAAATAAGAGGAAGATATACGGTATACGGTATGATGCCGGCCATAAATGCATCTTTGTATAGAAGGGATCTTTTTTTTTTTCAATTTTAGTTTAGCGTTGGGGACAATAAAGTTGCGAGATAGGCAGTTCTAACATTTTATGTTCGAGTTGAATGGAAATGGCGTCACTCAGTCCACATTTATGTGTAATTCAACGTATTGCGCAGACATGTGAAATTCTTTCATAAATATAAGAACCTTGGAACCGTGGAGTGGTGCGTCCCTTTTAAATGGACCAGAGATAAACGCGACTGAATATAACAGCAAGGGTTATTTAGATCTTCTTTACTCAGGTGAATTGTCCGACTCTTACTTCGCGTCATTAAACGCCCATATTTCAAATTTTTGGCACTCACGTTTCGTGCGAATTGGCGCGTAATAAATCAGCGTCTGTTTTAAAGAGATAAAATATGGATTTTTCGGTGTCTCTTTACGTGGACTGCACTAGAGTGCGCACATGCGGAAAGAAAATGCTTGAAGTATTTAGTCGTCCAAATAGCAAGTAAAGTGCAGCAGCATACAATAAAAAAAGAGACGTTTACAATTTTCTGTAAGGCCGAATTAGAGCGCAGCTGTTCAGGAGGAGGAGGGGAGGATATGCCCTTTTGCTCTTATCCTCCCCTCTCTCCTCCTCCTCTCCCATCTTCCTCTCCTCCAATCCTCCTCCTCTCCTCCTGCCAGCTAAATTTGTACATGGGTGATATGACACGAAGTCGCGACGTCATTTTCTGAATGACGTCATGCTAAATTTAGCGGGGAAACTGAATTGGTGTTGAGGTCACGTGACGTCAATTTCCCCGCCAAACTTAGCGGGAAAACTTCACCCGCTAAATTTAGTGAGGTAATTTTTCCGCTACATTTAGTGGAAAATTTTTCCGCTTCCCCTAAATTTAGTGGGGAAATATCGCGGGAAAATTTTCCGCTAGATTTAGAGGAAAAAGTTCCCCGCTAAATATATCGGGAAAATTTCCCCGCTGACTTTAGCGGGAAACGTCCCATAATGCAACGCGCGCGGCTACGTTGACGCCGACGCCGTTCAACCCGCAAACAAACGCCTAAAAGCTGCGCTCTAAAGAAAAAAGAGAAAAAAAAAGCTTTTGCTCTTTTTTTGTTTAAATTTTTTTTTCGTATCACTTAGTGATGTACGGATTTTCCCAATACAGTAACGAAAGCTCGTTCCTTGTTCTTGCTCAAGCCCAGCTCACACAGCAGCGTTCTCTTACGCTCCGTTATGTTACGTAAGTTTACGTTAAGCCCGATTCACATATGTAATTTTATTTGCGATTTCGCAGTTGCGACGTCGCTCGTGGTAACAAAAAAAAAAAGGCGTGGTGGAAGCTGCGGGGTGCTCACTGCTCACTGCCGCGCTTGCGAAATTGCCGGTAGAATCGCACCATGTGAATCGGGCTTTACGTCGACTCACGTAGACATCTGCGCAATTTGTGCTCTAAATTTGCATAAACTTCGTTTTTTTTACATTATATATTCCGACGTGAAGGGCCCACAGATATTGCAGGCAGGCAACGCGAGCTTCGGCACAGAGCACGCAGAGCAACTTCGTGTTAAGCCTGATTCATATGGTGCGATTTTGCTCGCGATTTCGCAGCAACGGCGTTCAGTCCCGCAGCCTCCACCACGCATTTGCCGCACGAGTAACGTCACGACTATGAAATCCCAAGCAAAATCGCACCATGTGAATCAGGTGTGTCACTACGCGTGCCCAGCGGTCACTGGTCGTAATCAGGGCACGCCTGATTATACTCGCGCTTCTCGCTTCGTGATTGGTCCCTTGACCAATCACGCTGCAATCTCATTGGCTGCGGAGCAATAATGAGATTCACGGGACTCCCCGGGCTCTACGTTTTTAAGCTCTCATTCGTTATTACAACGGTGCACGGGAGTTTTAGTAGACCGCGTTTCCCCCTCCGCTAACCATCCGCTATGAAGAAACCGCCACTGCGCCTGCGTGCCGATGGCCTTGGCTGTAGAGTTCCGGGTAGCGGAGAGGCTGTAGCGGAAGGGGAAACACAGTCTACTAAAACTTCCTATACTGATAGAGTCCGGGATTGCGGTCCGAGTCTCCTGGCGCCTCAGTAAAACTCGCCATCCCAAAGCCGCACCCGAGGGATATTTTATTAAACGATGCCTTATGTATTCCTTTTCTTTATGCGCCCAGTGTAAACGCCTAGCGTGGAGGGCGGTTGATTATTTTTCATTTTATGGCGCCAGAGAGCAGAAAATCTAATCCGGAAATTTGGAAGAGGCGGGTTCGCCGCACATCGTTCCGCAGAGCGAGCATCATCCTACCCCTAATATGTCGGAGGCGCGGAGATAAGCATCCCTCCAACGAGGGACGTCTTCGAGGGAGTGCTGGGATGAGGAGTCATTTGCATAAGTGAAAGGAGCACGACGGACTGCGTGAGCCCGCAGCCTCGCGTCATTTCTGGCTTAGACGGCAGAGAATGGCGGAAACGGACAGCCCGCCCTCGAACTGGTAGACGACCAGCATCGAATAAAACGTATTATACAGACTTTAATACAAAGTTTATATACTCTGCGTCAACTTTTTATATTTTTTTTTCTTGTGAAACGTTGTAAAGATTAACGTAGTTTCTTTTATTAATTTTTTTAGGTTGTTGCAGCATCGCATTGCTGCGAGAGAACGTGGCTTGGCTTTGCATTTTGAGTTTTGAATCCCGAGTCAGCCCTTTTTTGTGTGGTGTGTGGCGTGTGTGTGTGTGTGTGTGTGTGTGTGTGTGTGTGTGTGTGTGTGTGTGTGTGTGTGTGTGCGTGTGTGTGTGTGCGTGTGTGTGTGTGTGTGTGTGTGCGTGTGAAAATGAAACAAAAACAATATCGCACAACCGCATTGGTGTGCAGTTGTGTGCTGCTATGAGCGTTTTTGAACCGGACTCGTCTTAAGGAGCAGCAGCTGGAAAGGCAATTATAAACTGAGCTGATAACAACAACAACAACAAAATAAGTAAAACAATAACGGAAACAAAGCGTTATTGAGGAGGGCGTGACATCCGTCAAACTAAAAAACGCATAAGAAGTTCACTATATAGCATGTTCGCTATTGCATTCATTTGAAGTTCCCTATTGCATTCATTTGCAGGGACTACGCACGAGCTGCACGCCGGACCGCAACCCGCCAACGCTCTTCGTCTTCAAGCATTAGAGAGTTTTAGGAGACCCGGTTTCGCACATCCGATACGGCACGATGGGCACTACGGTACACACTGCGCATGTGTGAGTCTTCTGTGTTAGCGACTGCGCAGTTCGGTACCGGAGGACCTATCGTACTGTGGGGCAACGCGCGGTAAAGTGGGCACATGTCCCAGTGTTAAAACCAAAGAATGAAAAAAAAATTGACAGTCTTTTTTAGCTTGAGCTGCTTATATGCATTTTGGTAGTCTGCTAATTAGGAGGAGATGGTAAATGACCTGCCATGTTAAAACAATATCTTCTTTTTTGTTTTTTGTTTTTGTGCGACAGGGTGACATTCCAGTACTGCGTACCATATGGTAGCTTTTTCTTTTTAATTGGAATGCATTAACTGTCCCATAGAGCGAAGCCGCGTCGTTGTCCGTAGCAGCGAAAACGGTACCTACATTCCCATTGGCTGAGCGAAACGGCACTTAAATTCCCATTGGTTGCGATACGTGATTGGCTCCATAGCAACGGCTTCATCGTTGCTAAGGAGCCAACCGAACTGCTGGGAGGCGCAGCGAGAAAGAGGGGAGGCGGCAAAGGAGGGGGGGGGGGAGGGGCGGGTATGCGCTGGCCTGACGAATACAAGGGTAATTAAGTGATTTGGAAAACCAATGCAAACATATGACATTACATTCTTTTTAATCAATCAATCCATACTTCCTAGCGCATTGATTGTTCGCATGCGCATGTATTTCTGGGTGGTACGAAAGCTATAGCGTTGTTTTGGACTAAGTATACGTCCATTTAGTTTCAGGCCAGGCTGTGCTGATTCCATCGTAGAATCTGATTCCAATTTCTGTTGTTTCTTTGCAGGAACCGGCCTCGGATATAAGCATTTCTATAAAAGCCTACCGCGGCCCTACAATTAACACGAGCGCCTTAATACGGTACCTTGTCGTCATTCTATGTCGAGTATGACATGAATATACAAGCATGTTTATTATTTAAAAAAAACACCAAAACAACTCGTTGTGACTAAAGCGTAATATAAAATTATTATCTTCAGCAGAGAAAGAAAAAAATAACTCTCGAGAAGGTTGAAAAATAGCTAAACATGTCTACGCACACGCACGCACGCACGCACGCACGCACGCACGCACGCACGCACGCACGCACGCACACACACACACAGAAAAAAAAATGTTCTGCATTTAGAAAAGGTTAAACAGGCTTCATGATTTAAGACAACCCGGAGACAAGGGGAACAAGAAGGGCAAACACGACAAACGCTGTTGTTCAGTTTTTATTTAGGGATACGATTTCGTCTCGATCGGATCAATTGACAAAACTTAACGTCTCAACTAACACACTTAACGACTTCCGTAAAAGAAATAAGAGAAACAGATAGTTTTGTTTTGGTGATAAAGTTGCGTATTTCCGCATTTCCTTTCCGGCCATCATGAAAATAACTGATTCATTATTTTGTGCTGTATTGAGAAATGTAAAACACGGAGCACCAAGATACATATGTGTCTCCTTTGTGCTTCATTTTTCTCAAGTCTGTTAGGTTTGCGTATCACCAGCTTCTACGTACTTATCGTATTTTCCGGTCTATTCGCGACTCCAATTCACTATAGGTGGCGCCACTCGTTTTCCAAAATGGCGGGCATAGTGAGGGTCGGAGACGCTTGCCGGTATACCAGTTTCTGAGCCTGTCTAGTGTGCTGGCTTCATTGAGCGACACAAATTATTCCTGCTTAAACGAGGAAGCTCAGGCGTTATGAGAGCAAGTCACCTTTTCATCATGAAAACAAAAACGGTGATTAGCGTAATATTTACGCCAGTAGGCACGTTTTAATTCTGGAACGAAACCGAAACTAACCGCTATTTTGGATTTAATTTCTCCGTATAGTTGTTCATCTCGGATTCTTTCATAACTCAAGATATGTCTCATAGTGTGATTATTAAGCTAAAGCGGTTGTTCGCGGAAACTTTATTTTGTGACATAGGTGTCCGATCAAGGCGCTTCACAGTGTTTTGGAGAGTTCAGTGTCCCTTTAAAGACAGGGTCTTTCGTACACGTTAGCGCTTACATAGAATATTGTATTTGTTGGAAAAATCAGCACTGATATTTGTCTGTTCTTGCTGCCTTTTCTAGCTCAGATAATTGTCATGGGAAATAATGAACTGTGGGCTTTTTAATGAACTTTGGGGTATTTATATGATTGATTGTTTTAACATTTTTCCCAGCACAAGAATAACAGGATCAATCCAAATTTTACAAAATATCGCCAGGGGTGATGAGTGTAGTGTGCGTGTTTTTTTTTTAAAGCAACGCGTGATGCACATGATTATATTACATCTAGTGTCTGACTGTTTGCCTATCTTGATAACAATGTAAGAGCTCTCCATATGCTAAAAATAAAACAAAATAAGTCCTTTCTGGAACGACTATTATGGTTAAATGGCCTATATTTTTTATCGTGGCGTTTATTGGGGGCCGACGTTGCCGCATAGGTAATAATAATAATGCAATGAAGATATTTAAAATAGTTTTTTGAGCTCTTATATAATTTGTTGCTTATGATCTGACTTCACAGGCGCGAACAAAATCGACTATCAAACGTGTGCAAATTATCCTCACTGGTGACAAAATGCAGCATTTTAATTAATAAGTTCTAAAACCAAAAATAGTCTAAAATCAAGTAATTATTTTTGACAGGTGTCAAAATATAGCTGTAGTAGAGGTAGCTGTAAGCAAACAGCCTACTCACGTGTAGCTGAAAGAAAACTGTCTACTCAATAAATGGACAAAAATATGAAAAAAATGTACGTACCCCACGACAAAAGCTTATCTATGCGGCGTTTATTTGTGTTCAATGTAAAAGGAACATTATATTTAATCGACGCGAACGAGCATCACTTTGCGACGAGCAAGTGCGTACGACACCATCCAAACTACAGCCAGCTTGCACGAAAGCAAACATACCCCTCAGACACCACAGTCGTCCTCAACACGACGACGAGGGCAAGGGAAACAAGCTGATCGACGAAATGGGGTCAGTTATTCACGCGAAAAACCGCAAGCAAACAAGAAAAAAGAAAAAAAAAGGTGTTTGCATGGTTTTACTGAAATTTGACCGTAAATTTGGACGTTCAATTTTGCTCGGCTAGTTCCCGTTCTTGGGGTGTCTCTCAACCTATCGAGGAAGGCAACTACCTAATAAAACTTCTTAATGCTGAAGCCACACAACCGCACACGCGTACACATAATTATATTTAACGTTTGATACATTTTGTAAACAGTCGTTACAGCGTGTGCGACAACACAACGTTCGGAAAGGGTAATAAAAACGTAATCTCGCATGCGGGTACACCCGCGGCGCTGCCGGCTTTAGCCTTCCCAGTGTTGCATCGTTTGGCCACGGTGGCGCTGGTAATCAAGCGAAGGTGGCGAGCTTCGAAACCCTGCCCAGCGTCTATATGTCGCACCACATTATAAGGTCCCACACCCCTATAAACGCCCATTTTCACAACAAAAAAATAAGTTAGTATAAAGTTCGCATTTTTTCTATTTTTATTTTTATTTTTTTAGATAAATGTGCGGAGTCGCTGCCGTCTAGGGACTCTACTGCCACGCTTCGGACCACTTTGGAGAGCAGGCCATCGGCGGGGTTTCTGCCGTTCCTTCCGTGTCGTTAATGTTTATCCGGCCTACATCTTACATAGTTAATGCCTAAGGTTATAAGGAAAACACATATAAGTCGCTCGGTTGAATAAAGCATATCGACAAAAATACGGGAATAAAAAAACAACAAAGAAACAAAACAAAAAGTGGTTTACACACCCGAAAATACCATAATATTTTTTTTACAATTAACAAAAAAAAATGGCAGCGACGCTTTTGGAATTGAGCTGGCTTGTAGCAGTTTACGTCCCATGATAAAAAAAAAAAAAGAAAAAAGATGAACCCAGCTGTAAATGTTCCCGGGAATATACACGAAGTTGGGTCACGAAGAACCCGATATCGGTATACTATTTTGTGTTTCCCGGTATGAAAACGAAGACCACGTTATACCTTACTGCCTATCGGTCGCATGCACGCAACTAAATTTTTGCGCAAACACTGACGCCCGCGACGCTTTGGAATACATACACATAATGCACAGCGCGAGGAATATTGATGTAACAAAAAGTTTGAAGGCGGATATGCGTGGGCTTATACGGTCGCGCATCGTTCTACCGGAATGGATTTATTGGCAGGCGGCAACGTGCGAGCCAAAGCTTCGCCTGGGAGCGAGAAATTTGTGTTTCCGAAATAACCACGAGGACGTTGGCAGGAGAGCATCGTGAAACTGCAAAGGGCGGATATTACAGACGGACTGTTGAAATGGAATTTCACGAAACCAAGCACGGTAAAGTCCTATCCTATTTTCAGAGTCGCGACCAGAAATCGTTCCTCTCGAAATGGGAAACTTTCGCTGGTTCATATTACTACGTAAAAAAAAAAAAAAAGTATCGTAATTTTTTTGGATTATAGTTTGCGGACTATACGTGTTCGAAAGTTGAAATTTTGCACGGTGCGGACTATTTACAAGTGCCTACTATAATAAGATTTGTTTTTCTTAGATGGTTCACTATAGTAAGAAGTATAGGATTTTATGTATGGCAGAGTATATTAATTTTGATTTATGTCTATATTGCAAGCTTCTTTGAGAGCTAATACAGCAGACATTTGTCAAGGTGTGCAGTGTATGATAATTGTTACATTCGGATTAGACATTACGCGTGGACCATGCATGGCGTGCGGAGTATGCACCGGGATTATCTAAGCAAACACTTAATTTCAGCCCCAATTTGCCCCTGCTGAAAAAAGACGCTAGCTTACTGCTTTACAAACATATCCTGCGCGTTTACACACGTGCACTCTCAGGAATCATGTTGCTATCTGATAGGAAATGGTGTGCCGCCGCAAAGACCGAAACATTTAGCACGTCTTGCAAAATTCGAATGTACACATCGCGACACTGTTAGCGCGAACACGACATCGGCGCATTTTTGCATTTTACTTCTAAATAGTATTAGCGAGCACGAAATGTTTTCGCTTATATTACAGAACTAAATTAGCTCTTTCCGTAGCAATAATAACTTGGATGACATCCCTTGGTTTCAGAAAGAAAAACTGGAAAAACCGGCAATCGCTTGTTCGCGCTAACAGTGTCGCGCTCTGTACATAGTTGAAATTGGGCACGAGAACGAAGCTTCACCAGAAGTTTTGTGCCTATTTGTTTTTAAGGCTCGATTCTGAGGTAGAAATTTATGTAATATATATATATATATATATATATATATATATATATATATATATATATATATATATATATATATATATATATATATATATATATATATAAAATATAGCGAAATCGGATGCCGCGTATTTCCTATGTCCTACACCAGCGTGTTTGTCGTCTGCACATTAGTTTACAAGCTCGCTCTCTATACTCCATTTCACCTTATGATGTACCGCAGAGAAGGATACAAGGGCGAGCTCTTTGCTGAAGGGCACATCTCGGCGGCACAAGCTCTCGTGCATGAAGGGCAACTGCCAA
Source organism: Ixodes ricinus (assembly GCA_037355805.1). NCBI lineage: Eukaryota > Metazoa > Arthropoda > Arachnida > Ixodida > Ixodidae > Ixodes > Ixodes ricinus. Next base: position 174,501 of record JAZHYW010017917.1, read on the forward strand.
GTCTATATGAGCTCGCGCATCTAGCCTTCGCTGCGGTACAACATAAGGTAAGACAGAGTATAGTGGCTTGCTGAACGCCAAAATGCTAAAAACCAACAGTAGGGGCTGGCCATGAGCGATATAATCGCAATAATTATTACTTTTAACGAAATGTATGAATACGAAGCTCATAAAACCAGTGTGCAGACGACGAATATCTGGTATCGGGCACAGGAAACGCACGGCCGCCATTTCCGTATCACTTTTAATAATTTACTACCTCTGACTTCAGCCATGAAAAAAAAGTATACTTAAAACTTTTTGCCAAAATACGTTTGCGTTCCAAATTTAGAATTCTAATCTTGCAAGGCGTGACAAATGTGATAGTCCTTACGGCCGCATCCCATCAGTACCGATCCAATACCAACCAAGAGTCGTCTGTTCTTTTAATCTTGTCTCTTTGATTTTAGATCGTGTGAGTTTCTGTGCAATGAACTCTACTGGGAAGGAGATCGAACAGTCCCGCCTGATATGCTTCAGCTGTGTGGGCAACAAACCAAATTTTCTTGTTTGTTGTTGATCAGAAGAAATCGAAGATGACGATTCGAAGGTCGCTCCTCGTGCGTTCAAAGCATTGGTCAAAGCGAAGAGCTCGTGCCTAGACCGTGATAGGCAAAATTCAATTTCTTTGTTTTGCTGTGTTCGTAAACACCTGGCTGTGTGGACAAGAAGCTCGATAATGCGCCCCCTATAGTTCGATATCCTGTCCAATATGCGTGCATGGAGTAGTATTCATCAGTGTTTGTTAAGCTGGGGTCACACTGCTCATGCGTCATACAGAAGTCAGTCTGCAAACACGAGTCACCGCAATATCCGTGGTTCGAATGCCGCGTGCCCAAGTTTCTTCCTCAAACTCATTGCTATGCGGCATTCGAAGCACGGATATTGCGGTAGCTCGCGTTCGAATCCGTATGCAGACTGTCGTTTGCATGATGAAGAAGCAGTGTGACCCCCGGCTTTAGAGTCACTGTTAAGAAACGCCAGAGTGTGGCACAGCACGTTTGACTTCCCTGCTTCGTGAATCGTTCTTCGGCGTTTTGTAATCGGATAATGCTGCAATCCGATTGGCTGAAGGGCGCTCCGGGCGCACCGCGTCCGGCGGTTGTGCAACTGTTTAGTGAGTATACAACAACTCAACTCGTCAGTGACTATTCTGGACGCTCCTGTTTTCTTCGCTATGCGGTAGTGCACGCGTTACCCACCCGGCTATGTTTTAATTTTGGTAGTGCATACAAGCTCGGCCTTGTACGTGCTCGTGCCAGCAGATAAAGTCCAAGTATCCCCACCCTGAGTTGTGAAAACTTTCCACCAGGAGGCGATAGCCAAACCCCTCGCCGCGAATAGACCGACTAAACTCTGACGTCACGCTACTGCGGTGGCGCAGCTGTCGGCACTGCGCATGCGCACAACGCTTCACTTCACGAGAATCTGGTGTCTGCGCGCGCTCAGTGCGCCCACCTGGTGTGGGAAAGCGCTAACTTGCTTGTAAACCGTGTCTATAAGGGCTATGTTATGTATACTCCAACGTCGAGCGCAGCGATCGCAGCGTAGCGCAGAACGTGCGCCTTTCATTGGCCGGCGAGAATTGAAACTCGACATCTGCGACCAATCAGTATCTGTGTGCGCTAAGCAACGGCGCGTTTGCTACGCTCAACGTCAGAGTATAATTGAGCCTCTAAGAGCATATACGCCCATTAGCCGCGCTGAACCAACTCAATTAACGCCTCAATGCCCAACATCCCAGCCCGATGATCGGCCGTTTGTCAATGATGGTTCCCGTGCAGCGAGCCAAGAAGGTTCTCTGACAAGGTCTGAAGTGTAACTTTGAAATTAGAACGCATAAAACAATTATAATTGATCAGAAAGTGAGGAATTAACTGCATTAGTAGATTTTGCGCAACCTTTCACGGGAGTTGTTTCCTGCTTTTACCATAAACTTTAAATATAACTTGATCGCACTGTTTATGCTTGCATGATCTATCGGAGAAGCGTCTCTGTAATTAATAGTAGGCATAATTATTTTTGTGTGCACAAGTCAAAGAGGTAATTTATTTGTTCAGGAGGGCCGTCGTATTTGTTCCAGGATCGTGCGTACCCCTCAATTTCAACATGCATTTGCAAAAATAATCAATAAAAAAAGAGAGAGAGAAAAAAAAAAAGTTTTACTCAATTAAATTTTTCGAAAGCAGAATCGCCCGCGCCTCTGTCATGGTGCCGAAGTAATGATAACAAAGTTCATTCATCCAACTGTCGATGGGCCGGATGAGGGCGTCTGGTTAAACTCTGCGAAAGATATTTTGCGGATAAACTAAAAGAAAGTTCGGATACTAAAATAACAACAAGTACGTGCAGCTATTGAATATGTAAGAAAAACACAAACGCACGATCTGCAAGACCACAATTTATTCATACTGCTTTTTTTTTTTAAGGCGAAAGCTTTATATGTTTTGTCGTTCAGTCGATTTTTAAAGTACCTGAGCGAAAACACGTCGGCGACAAAAAGAGTTCGAAACCACGTCGGCGACACGAAAGGTACCAAAACGAAAGGTACCAATGATACGGTGCCAAAAGTGCGTCGTCAAAGAGCGCGCTGTCTTCGGAGGTTCGCTATCATGTTTTCATCGGTGCTTTCGCCTTCACGTCGTCTTAGGGATAACACAAGAGACCCTGTGATTTTTTTGTCGGATGTATACCATACAGTTGTTCATCACCGCCTTGCTTACGTAATTATACACTGTTCCGATCCCTCCTCCCGTCGTATTACTGACAGCACGTCCTGACGTTGCCGGACTCCGGACGCTTGTAGCGATCGTGTTTGCGTGGCTGGTTCTTTTCCTGGACTTTTCTTTTACTTCACATCTGTTGTTCTTAAAAGAGAAAACGACATAAATAAGAATATTATGTTCCGCCTAGTTGACCTCAATGTGTATACCCCAGAAACGTTACATTTACTTTGAGCTTTTTTTGTGTGTGTGTGCATGCGTTTGTATAAGTACGTGCTTCTGGTTTGCATGGGTGGGGAGGTGTGCGTGTGTGTGGTTTCGATATGGGCACATGCATTTCTGCTAACATGTGTGTAGCGTTAAAGGACCGTGCGTGCAGGCGGCAGGCAGGCGCGCGCTTATGGAGCATAAAGGAAAGCTCCGGTGGTTTTTCGAGCTCTTCAATCTAAACATATACTCAGAATTCCCATCTTCTCGGGACGCGGCATGCCATTTATTATTCAAATTTAAAATGGTTACTGTGAAAAGAAAAAAAAGGCACATAAAGGATTACTAGCACAAAAATTTTTAATTTTCATGCACACTCCAGTGGGGTGAGGTCACATGTTGTAGAAGTTAGAAAGCCGACCAGACAGTCTAAAAACACAATATTTGAAGTTTTTTTTTGCGGACGTGAGCTTTTTTGACACTTAATTTTACACCATCAAACTCTTTTAATTCGTCAAGAACGAGCTGTGCTGCCCCAATATTACATATTCTGACGTCACGTTTTAGTTTTGCCACCTCTCAGCCTCTCGGACCAACATTACATATATCCTTGCAAAAAAAAAAAAATATATATATATATATATATATAAATAATCTCCTAATTAGGGTTATTAGTTTAAATGAGCCCATTAATATGCTGAACTAATTTTGAGGTAAAGCAGTGACTACCAAGATTTTTGTCTGTACGGGCTGGCACCGCTGCGCGACCGCAATCCTTCGAGATAATACTGAATGTCGGACACCACGAAAACTTGTGTACCTCGTGAAGTTGTACAGGCTCGAGAACCGACGACCAATATTCCACATAACGGATCCGTGCACCTCGGGTGTTTCAGTTTGAGAGGTTTGGCTACACGCCGTAACGTTTGTTTTCCTCGGGGAGAAACATCGTATTTCCATCAGCCAGTTTACGATTGCTGCCAAAGAGCCCGCCGAATTACCAAGTGGGGTAAAATCGCCCCACTTTCACCTATACGTACGAAGTCGAGTACTTAGAATTATATTAAGGTCCTTAAATCACTCTCCTATAATATGAATTGCCTTATTTTTAACTCAAAGCTCGGAGAAGAAAACTAATAAATAGGGGGGTTAAAGGGAAAGGGGCAGGGGAAGGGGGGGGGGGGGCTTAGGTTTCGTTATTCATCTGCGCGTTTTGGTGCATCTAATTCAGATTCTGTTTCTAGCTGTTTTTTCTTCGATTTCTTCAGAAGTAAAATATAGAGCTGCAAAACAAATGTGATTCATCAGCTTTAACCGGACACTTTAAGGCAGCCTATACATTGTGTCCAGATCTGCCTGATCCTAGCCTTTTTTTTTGGCCACTCTACTTCTCTTGCAAAACGTGGAAGAAGCGAGCATGACCTACCCCCAAAAAAGTGTCTCGGATTCGGCCTCGTCTCCAGCGACACCAAAGGCCCCTCGGGAAGAAGCTTAAAGTGCCCGCATTCAAGAGACATCCATGTCCGCCAGCCAGTGGACAGGAAAAAAATGCCGGGCCACTTTTCACAGCGTTCGCGGGCGGCAGGGCCGACGGGCCAATACCAAGTGGCGGCCGGGGTTTCTCGACCCCCTCCCCCTCCTCACCCCCTTTTCCCCTAGACAGGCTGGCAACCCTCGCGACAAGCTGGGCCCTCTAACAAATGGGGGGGGGGGGGGAAGTTCAGAAAGTCAACGGGAACGAGCCTCTAATAAATCTGGACCAACAAATAGACGAACTTCTATGGCCGGCATTCCGCGAAGGGGATACATGTCCTAGGGAACAAAAAGATGGCGCGTCGCTGCCAAAGTTTAAAAAAAAAGGGAAAAGAAAGGGAAAAAATAAGAACAGGGTTTCAAATCCGGATATCAAACTGGAGCACTGGGGATTCGCCTGAAGCGAGCTGCTTTGTCCATGGAACCTCGTACATACACGAGTTAGCAAAAAACATTTGTCCGTGTTTTTTTAATTTTTATTTATTTTTCTTCTTTTTGTTGCATTCCCGCGTGACCATGGAAGATAGGGATATTTATTTGCGCTCGGGGAGAATAGAGGAGGAGTCCCTACACGTCTTAATTCCGCTATAAAGTGCCATCATTTTATCTTTATTATTGTGTATGCAGAGTTTAAGATGCGTTTGTTTTTCTTTCCAAGGAAAGAAGGGGACAGGAAGGAAATACTGTGACTGAAAAAAAATATGAAATTGCGTCGCTTCCTGCGTCGTTTTAATGCAAAAAATAACAAAAACAAGAACACGGGAATTCAATTGGCATAATACACGTGAAGGAGAAAACATAAAAGCTAGAACACTTGAAAGTCGAAGGGGTCAAAGAATTCGTGGCGGCATGAATGCACCAGCTCTAGCGTTGCAGAATGCATCGATTCCCCTAGTAGTAAGACTAGTTTAAAAAAAAATGAATCGACGGGTCAGAAATTTTTACGCCACAAATAACGTTTTTAAGCAGCGTGAACCAAAGATGAAAATTTCGTAAGTGATAATTTTCGGAGCTTGATTGATCAATCGCTTGCAAGAGGGTAACGAGTGGGGAAAAAAAAGGCTAAGACACTCTACCAAGTTCCAAGTAGAAAGTTTCGAGACGTCTGCCGCATTAGAAAAAGAGATTATCCCAACTTATGTCTAGGATAAAGGGACAACTATTTCAGTATGCAGCGACGCACACAGGGCCTATTTTTATGTGAGTGTCTATGACAGCCAAATCTCTTCGGAGCTTTTTCTAATATTATTTTTTGTTCATTCTTAGCACTCAGTTTCAAAACTGCGAAGAAGATAAAAAAAGGAGTGCGCAAAAATAAACAAAGCTCGATCTTCTTTTCAATCGACTAAGGTCTAAGCTCTAGCAAAAAACGAGTTAAAAAAATAAAATGAAAGGGATAAAAAGTTGTATTTTTTTCTATCAGATTGAGAAGCCTATCGTGGGGCAGAAAACATCAACGAGTCTCAAAAATCCATCGTTGCGTAAAGTTTCGGACAACCTCGCAACGACGTGAATTGCGTAGAATTACAAACTACACCATTAAAAAGCATGCATACTCGAACCGCTTTTTTTATTTTTTGCTCACTTGTTCGTTTATTTTTTTATTCGTCCCTAATTACGCTAAAGCTGAGGGAAATAGGGGAAAAAAAGAAAGAAAGGGGATTCTCAGGAGGCGGACCCGTTTTCAACAGGCGCCATCTCGAGTTTTCTCCTTTCAAAGTGGGCTTCTTGAACACGCGCGGCTATTCGTCCTTCGATGTAGCGGAAGAGAAAGTAATTCCAGCACAGCGATGAGAATTCTTTTTTTTTACTTTAACGCTTTTATGTGGCTCATGATAGCGCAGTTTAAATAACTTCAGCGTTCTAAGAAACCCGGAGAGTATATTTGACAGCGAAGCACTTGGTAGAGCCAACCACTGATTGGCTCTACCAAGGCAATCGACGATTGGTTCTAGCAAGCCAATCGATGATTGGTTCTACCAAGCCAATCGATGATTGGCTCTACCAATTGCCAATCACTGATTGGCAGTTGGCAGAATGAGCCGTAGGTTTGCAGCCAATCGCTGCGAATCTACGGCCGAAAATATGGTTAGACCTAGAAAGCTGTGGTATGTACTGAGCACAGCGAAACGTCATGCTAGGTGCCACAGGGTATACTTTATTTATTTTTTAGGTCTAAACATATTTCTCAGCTTGTCATTCGCGGAGCGCCTTCCGTAGATTGCAGCGATTGGCTCTCCCGTGTGCTTTGCGGGAAAGCAGACGCTATAGATTTCTTAGAGTGAATGGTAGTTTATCACTCTAAAGAGCCCATGCGTCTACTTTCCCGCACAACACTCGGAGAGCCAATCACCGCAACTTATGGAGGCGGCTCAGCGAATGACGGTGCCGAAACACATGTTTAGACCAAAAAACGCAGTTTGAGTTGTGACATTAGGCAATGCAAGCGTGACGTTTTGCAGTGCTATAATGTCACAACCCAGACTGACGTTTTTGGTCTAAACCTGTGTTTCGGCATCGTCATTCGCTGAGCTGCCTCCGTAAGTTGCGGTGATTGGCTCTCCGAGTGTTGTGCGGGAAAGTAGACGCACGGTTTTTTTTAGAGTGTAATTAATCGGAAAATACAGAATCAAAGTGTTTCTCTTTTGCCGTCTATGATGTAGTCTCTGAGTCGCCCCCCCCCCCTCCCCCACAAGCCTATTTTACACCGCTTTGCTTTATTAGTATTGAGAAATGTTTGGTTCTTATGGTCACTAAATCGGTTAAAGCTCCACACTAAAAAAAATAAGTATGCGAGTTTATTTTTTTTGCAGATCACGATACGACGAATCACGACAAACAATACCAAGAACCCTATCGAATGACGGAACTCAAAAATACGATTAGACGCACACACAAAAAAGCGATGTGCGCAAGTACAATGCACATGGCGTTTCACTTGCTCTTTGTTCTTCCACACATCGCATGTGGTCTCACAAGTATGTGAGTTCACTTGCACACATCGCCAGTGAACTCGTATACTTTTTCTATAGAGTGTAGGAGGGAACCTATGCCATTTGGTTTTCACCGTAATGACACGTCTGGCATTCCTCTAGGTCATTCGTGCGTTAAAAGAAACTTCAGAAACAAATCAACACGTTTCTTTTTAGGTTCATTTTCTTCTGGGGGTTAAACAGTGGCACTTTTTCGTGACAAAACTTAAAGCTGGTTTAAACGATTTTGACCGAAATAATGCAAACATAGTCAGGTCGATAGTTGGCGTTTACAAGTTTCGCCAACGCGACAAAAATGGCTCAATGGTCAAAATCAATATCTCTTAGTTCTGATCGACAACCGTGCGGGAGAACAGCGGCGGTCTCAAATTAATATGATAATAGCAGACGCGCAAATCTATTCCACAACGAAAGAAGATAAAGAAACATAAAAGCGGTCCGACTTCAAAACCCAACTTCCCTAAAAAATATTTTAAAAACAAAACGTGCCGCGGTGCATAAAAATGGGGCGACCGACGCTCGAGCGGCAATATGCATGCAAATTGCTGCTCGCTTCTTTCCGCCCGCTGACTTTCATAGAAATATTTTCCAAGTCCAACTTTGCGTGCAAGCGAGTGTTTGAGGTGGCGTTAAAGCGTCGCGCGGCGCTCCAGCAACTCCGTGCATGACTGCGGAATTCGTGTTCCACCATTCACGTATTTTCGACAACTTTGTTCGGTCGACGCCAAATTTGCTGGAGGGCGACATGTAAACTAGGCTCCGCCATGCAGCAACTGGAGGCCCCGTATACCTGAGGTTTTCAGAGCGGCACAGGTGCCGTTGTGCGTAAATAGCATAAATCAATAGCAGCTGCCGCCGTTGCCACGTGCTGCTGCCAGGGCGCATTGGAACCCAATGTACAGTATGTTATCTTGTTCGTTACGAAATATGGCATGACGGAAAGTTTACGTCATGCTCCCCCTGCTGAAAACAACAACAACAACAAAAAAACAACAGCAACAACAACATAATTTGAATAGCCACTATTATGCCTGCTACGTTACACAGAGTTAAAAAAATTAAAAAAAGACATTTAACAAAGAAGAAGAAAATGAAGCCAAGCTTTAACGCAAACCGAAGTCCCTTATTTAATATCCCGAAGCACACACCAAAAGACGCCGGATATTTTCCTCGTCCAATATATGCTCATATTCTCTTGAAACAAACCAAAATACAATAAAAGTTTGACATATTAACGAGTGTCATCGTGCAGTTTTTAGTGCAGCCCCGCCGACGAGCAATTGCATAACGTGTTTTCGTAGAACGATATTGGTATCGAGAGCTGTTGCTGTCATCCCTCAAAAAATATTCTGAAGCTCATGCCCGGCGTGACCGGGTTCGTGTCAACAATTTGCTAGACAAATACTTTCCACTCTGTCGAATAAATCGACCTGACACGCCTTTGTGAGACAGACGGTTTACAAGCATGTAGCGACTGAAGCGCCCGCTTCGGCCTCAAAACATCTTTTTTTTTCAAAATCACAACAAAGTATTACATAAGAAAAAAAGACTTTTTGAGCTTTTGTTTATTGGCTTTTTTGATGCGGCAATCAGCCACGAAATAAAATAAGAAAAGTTTCGTTGACATTGAATTTTTTCAATCACATTCGCCTATCTTTTGTAAGTAGTTTCTTGTGTCGGCGAGCCATATCTGCTTGTCGTAACGTTTTGCTTCCTTTAAACGTCTTGTTAATTTTTTACTTTGATTTATCATTTTAACACGTCTTCTTGTTTTTTTTCTACACTGCCACAAATTTTATTATGCCATTCCTATCATAGTCCAACAAAATATATATATATATATATATATATATATATATATATATATATATATATATATATATATATATATATATATATATATTTTTTTTTAAAGTAAAGGTAGTTAGAGCAATTAACTGATACTTGGAAAGCAAAGAAGCAAAACTCGGATGGTTTCCAAAGTTTGACAGTTCGGAACAAAGCGCGTGCTAAGTATCATACCGAAAGATGACAAAAAATTCAAGAATGGTGTGCAGGGCGTTTCACTTTCCCAATCTGAACTTTTGGGCAAAATTGAACAAAAATTGTAGAAGAAATTTGTAAAGCGAAATCACTTACTACTCAATTTTCGAAGCAAAAATATCCGCCCAAACGGTGGTAATATATCAATAGATCGATTGACTTGTTCCGTGCCAAAACTACTTTTCGCCGCTTCATCCATTTTCAGTCTCTGGAACCTCGTCGGAGAGAAATCCAGTGACGTGAAGTTTCGATTGGGTCATGTCCTAGAAAATGTTTTTTTTTTCCATTTAAAGTTTTTTTTTATTTCTATTTTTCAGTAAGCGAAAACTTAAACGGAGATAACACGAACTGGATATATAAACAGAGAGAGAGAGAGAGAGAGAGGAAAAAAATTAGAAAGAGAGAGTGAGAGACAGTTTGTGTGTGTGTACGTGCGTACTGTCACAGGCCTCCAGCCGTGAACTTCAAGAGTATGGTGGGATTTCTATAAGGGGGTCAGAGAAAACTTACGCAGTCACCGGCCAAAATCGTCGATATTGGCTTACTTCCACCAGCATGTCAGGAGCGGAGATATTCCAGAAGTTGAACTCCTTTACGGCGAGGTGGCGCTGCAGCCTTGGACCCTAAGAGGGATAGGAGACGACCCCTCCGAAACTTTCCTAATCCCGAAATTCCGGCCGCTGCGTCGCATCGAATCGGATTCGCCGTCAGTTTAACGATTCGGCGGAGTCGTAGATGCTAAACTCCGTGTCGGCCCCGCTGAGCTTTTTTGTAGAGTGAATCCGAGGAGGTTCAACAGAATGAGGTCGCAAGGAAACTTGCACAAAACAAACAGCCTCGAGAGAAGACAGTCTGGCATAAAAACGTGCATGTACAAGACGTTATTACTAGCCCAATTTAATGCTTTTATGTATAAAACGGTGCTCCACGTATAACTCACGTATTATATTACGAACATTTTCAGTTTAGATTCATTTACAGTTAATCATAAACTTAAATACCCCCCCCCTAAAAAAAAAAGGAGCATTTTCTTTTTACAAAATTTTGTTGGATTTTGGTCTAAGAATATATCGGGTAGTTTCGGCGAATACTTTCAAAAATCGCTAAATCTAGGGTGGTTCAGAAAAACGAAACTCTTTCCGGGAACAAACTGGAAGCCACGGCGGACGCCAGGAATTGCAAAAACACGCTATTTATATAAATAATTAAACATTACTAATTAACGCATTAATTGGCGAAAAAGAAAACATTTCAGATTCAATTGGAAACTTTCTCAGTATCCCCTTAAACCAATAAATGAACTCGTTTTAAAAAGATACAAGGCAGATACAACGTTTCGCGGCGTTACAAAAAAAAAAGAATTCGTTACATTTTGATTTGTGTCTAGGTTTTGGTTTTCTATAGGAGCGCATATTTGCTCCAGCGGTCCAGCCCCCACGTGATTGAGGAGCGAAGCTACCGCCTCGCCTTTATCGAAGGATGGAAGGCGTACGTGGGTTGCGCGCTTCAGCCGCTGGGGGGCATGACCGCAGGCGCAAAGATGTGCTACCGGTAGGAAACCGCAGCCTAAACCGCGTCCAATTTGAGCGTTATTTTTTTTTAACGTCACAAGATTTTGTAGTTGCCTTATATCTAGAGCTTAGCGCGGATTATTGTTTGATCATCCGCATCCGCATCCGATCCGGACACTTTGTGTCCGCATGCGAACCTTCAATCCGAGCATTCGTTTTACGTAATAAAATCAAGCATAAAAAAAGAAAACAACAACAACTTGTGTATAATAGGTATTCTACAAGCCCTGCTGCTTACCTATGTACAAAAACCTTTTTGTGCCAGAATACGGTGAAAGTCATTCTATCGTATTTTGTTTTATCGTATTTATATATTAAGCGATCATCCTTTCAGGGACACTTCAAATCGCTGGAAAGATGATCCTAGATATGAGATATGTTTTGGGAGTCCATGACACTGACACTCTCTCCAGAAGATGCGCTAACAAGGAAGCAAAAAATTCCTATTTATTTTCCTTTTTGCTTTGTAAAACCCACTTCGAGCAGACGCCTGCGCCTCCGCCCGGGTTCTGGTCTCCATCTTCTCCCTCACCTTCTGCCCACAGAAGACCGGCAAGCGTTGTGCCGTCGTCTGCCTCACGCATAGCAAACGGCCGAGTGGGGCGCTGATTCCAAACCGAAAGAACAATCCACCACCGAGAGGAATCACAAAGTTTTGATTCCTCTCGGAGACGACGCGACCATGTGACGTGTAGATCGATGGCTGTGCCCACGATAATCCGTCGACTTACATGCATCCAAAAAAAAAAAAACCATAGAAAGGGCAGTTTTGGGGCGTTGTAGAATATTTTGGGGCGGCAGAACAAGTATACTTTACAGGCTGGATGAGGAGGCTATAGCAGCACCGGACTTGGAAACGTTTCCCGCGCATTACGAGGACGAGCGCTAAACAGCATGCATTTCCCGGGCAGCAATCTTGGAAAGTGAGACTATTCACTGCAAACAGCCGACGAATCGCTCAAGTTGCCCGACGTGAGCGCTCTGCTAACCGCTGCCGTCGGCGGTGCGGCTCTCATTCGAGATCCTCGACAAATATTGGGCGAGCCCGAAGAGCAGCTAGCTCGCAGCAAAGCGACCCTTATTGACTAAGCCGATGCGGGCGCTCCGCAATATGTGTGCGTGGCAGTCAGAGGCAGACAGGCACTCGTTACTGAAATGTAGTAACTAAATACCGCTAAGCGTTACTCATTCGAAAGTAATTAGGTACGTGACTCGTTATTGCGATTTAAAAGGAACGTGTTACATCAGCATGAAAGTAACGCTTAATTTCAATGTTTTTTTTAATGTGTCGTCTTTTTTATTTTATGAAGCAGTAAGCGCTTAATATTTGTCGTTGTTGATAATCCTCTGTTTTTTAACGCGTTCATTCAGATCTGAGGCTATACACGAACTCATCTCTGTGACGTCACGGCGCGGTGGTGGCGCGTCGGTCGCACTTCCGGTCTGGGGCTGTGGCCAGAAGTCCCCATGCCAGACGTGTATTCCTGCGTTGTTTTGAAAGGAACCAGACGAAAACCTGCCTTCTCGTCAAAACGCCGCGACTGGGGCCGTACCAAAAGTGTCGAGAAAGGTTTGAAAGTCAGTTTTCACGTGCTCGGTTCGTCCGAGAATCCGGATATGTGCCGTGAAAAGGGAAAAGCAGACGCCGTCGGACAACGATTGCTTGGGCGGGAAGCACTTTGGGTTGAATTCACGGATACTTGTGGTCCTCAGATTTATTTGTTTTGTTCCACCATGAACGCCAGAAAACCGTCAAGTTGTGCGGACCACCTGCGGACTACGTTCAGTGCGTCTTCAAGTTCAAACGGCCGCCTGATTGTTCGAACTGTCGTCTGCTCTTTCAAACGTTTCTGCTTGTCGTCTGCTCTCTTAGACGACGCCGGTCCGTAGACCAAATGTTGGCCCGGTACTTGCGATAAGAAGTAAGTGCAGGCCTCAAAAGACTTAAGTTTGAAGGTTGGTAAGCAGGCTCAATGTAAACAGTAGGTACAAGGAGATGTTGATCATTGTTACCAGTGACCATCACCGACTTGTTATGCCTAATTCAGTTGGTCCGATTCTGCTTGCGATTTTCAGCATCGACGTCGACCATCTCAGCTACGGTTCACGCTTTTGCAGCCCGAGCGGCGTCGCGACTGAAAATTCCGAGCGAAATCTCATCATGCGAATCAGGCTTTAGCGTACATTCTGCGGCGTCCACGCGGAATGAATCGCCACATGTCACATTATTCAAGCGAAGTTTTGCGGTGTAACGAGCCTCGGTAATTTCGCTGACGCCGTTCAAGATAGTCAGACATTGCCAGGAAGACGTATAGAACCATTAATTCGAACGCGAAAAAGGGCAGGGGGACTCACACTGATGCCGACAACATCGCATTTCAATGGTGTGTTTATGGGCGACGACGAGCTTCTTGCCCACACCCCTATCGCGCATGCGCGGAGCCGGTGGCGTCCGCTAGGGGCGCTCTGGGCGCTCCGGTTTGTTTGTAAACATGAGTTGGTGTATATACTGACTTACCTTGTGCGCATGTAGTTGTCGTCTATCTAGCGTTTTCTCGTGCAAATTACAGGGGCGCGCTGAGTGAGAACCAGGCTGGGTGCTTGTTTTGTACACGTTCCCCTCCACAGGTAACTAAATACCGTTACTCGTTACATCATAAGAAATTAATAAAAATATGTTACTCGTCCCTTCTTAAAAAAATAAGTCGTTACTTCGTTACGGAAACAAAGTAACCAGGCACAAGTAAGGCGTCACGTACAAGTCCAGCCAAAGGCAATATTTTTTTCTCAGTTTCACATTGCTGAAGGTCTCTTGGAAGTTGGACAGCCCTTAAAGTTAGCAGTAATGAAAAACCTAGAGGTCGACAGCCCTGAATCGATCAGTCTAAGCATGTCTGGCAGTTTATAGGCTCGAAAGTTTGCTGCGAAGTGATGGTTTGCAACAGTTGGTTGATCATGTACAAGAAAACAGCTCCAAAATAAACGCACTAGTCTGTCGGGGCACCTTACTATTCACTGCAGTACCACAGGTGCACTTATTCGCCGTCTCATCATGACATTGAGACCCTGCCAAGATACAAAAGGGACGACTTCGAGAAAAATACGCGCACGAAGCCTTTGTGTTTCGTAATTAGAACCGAAAGGATGGCTGCCTTAATGTGCTTCTCTTGCCCTGTCATGATCTGAGTTTGAATTGTTAAGAATCAAGAAGTTAGTGCCGACTTGACCGTAACTAGCCGTTTTCGTTAGGAGTATGTCTGTGTGTTTTGTAAAAATAAATTCGTTGCCAGTGGGCCTTGCCCTGTTTCCTTCTATCTTCGCGTCCCGTGTTTATTTCGGCGCTGGTTTCTTATGCATGAAAATCAACCCGAAAAATAAGGAGGATGCCCTCGGAGCCACCAGGGGGATCGGTGGCCATGCGGGTTTAGAGTTCCTGTATAGGCTCCCTACGGTAGCCAGAGTTGCGCGTTTGATTCCACGTGCCGCGTGCCGCCCTCGCCGCTATTCGCCGAGATCCGATCACGTGTGGAGCCGGATCAAGTGTCGTGCAGCAAAGTAGACGTTGCACGTGCCCCGGCGTACGTTCCCCTGCTTTTGAGCGCGCCGCGCGCCTCGAACGCGCGGTGCCGCTATTCGCCGAATTCAGTCATGTGAGGAGCTGGATCCACATGTCATGCATGAACGCGCAACTCTGGCTCCCGTAGGGAGCCTATACAGGGCTCTATGTGGGTTAACTCACCGCAGCTCGGGAGCGTGTAAGCAGTTTGCGCTGTAGAACCAGGCATCTGGGCCGGTTTGTCACTTGCGGCCGCGGGTGCGGCTGCGGCCAAGAGGATTTTTATGTCACGTGACCAGCTCCATGGGGACAAGGAAGTACCTAGCGTCCCTGCCCTAATGGCAGAGAAGTCCGTGCCGCTTCGAGTACAAAAGTCTAATTTCGCTCGCAGAAACTGACTGCAGAGGCTTTCAACGGAAGTCCAATTAACCGCCCCATCATACTTTAGGAGCGGCAGGTAAAGTTACGGCCAGGGAAGGTAAATATAAGCCAAAATAAAGAAAAACTCACGCAAAAGGAAAGCTGTGGTTCTGTATTTATATATCTGTGCCAGTGCCGTTCCGAACAGCGTCTGAAGCAGTCGAGCGGTTTCAGCGCCGGGACTTGCCGTCGCGGCGTGAAAGTTCCGGGTTCAAATCTCGGCGGAAACATTTTTTTTTATTCTGCGAGTGTGTTTTGTTTTTTAAGTGTGATCGTTTTTTACTAATCATCCACTAGAACTACTGCGCCTTACACGATTTTTACTGTTTGCCCCACTTGTTCGGCTGACAAACCGGGGAAAAAAAGGTTACGGTAAGGCAAGTTAACGCGCTTCTACAATCGTTTCATAATGTTCATTAAAAGGAAACCAAGATCAAGCCAAGTTAACGCGCAAATACGAACGTTTCATAATGTTCATTAAAAGGACACCAAGATTACAGCATCGTTATGACTTTCACACAAACAAGGCCGAAACAAGCATCCTTTCCCAGCAACTACTATTTTATGTGTTTTTAAATATACAACGCTCTTGCTACGACTCTTTTCAATAACAGAAGGCGCCTATTTAGTACTAATACACACTGCAGTCGTGTCAACTAAAAAAAAAAGATTCTACGAAATAAACACACACAAAAAAATAGCAGCCGTGGATGCATTGATTGAGCGAAATCCTACAGGCAAAGCAACAAGTCAAACGTCTGAGAAAGTCGTAAAACCGAAATAAAAGATATTATACTTTTACTTGCATGGAATGTGATAAAAGTTATATTTTTACTCTTTACATCTCGCTGTGGCAATCGTTTTGTAATATTACCACATTACGTGTTGAATTTTAGTATGGATAGCAGACGATCACAACCGAATGCAAAAATGAGTCAGGCGTCGACATCGCAAACCATCTCTCGAACGCAAACACCTAAAATGACTTTGGATCAACAAATGGAATTAATTAGAGCAATTGGAGAACGAAAACAACAAATTCTAGAGAAATTCAGCAGCACAGTTACCTGGCGAACGAAGAGACAGGCATGGGAAGATATTGTCAACGACCTAAGCTTTCCGCGGAGTGCACGGCAGCCGCAGGAGGCATGGCGGAAGTTGGTAAAGAAAGCCAGAGACATGTATGCGCTCTTTCGGGGTCATGAACAACGAACTGGTGAGTCAGAACTACCCGCCCAATAATTTTATAAAGCTCATACGGCCTTGTGTACATTCTTAGTGAGAATACAGTCAAATACAAGCAGAAAAAAAAAAGAGAGTTTCTGGCGCGATTCGAACCCGGGACTTTCACGCCGCGACGCCAAGTGCCGGCACTCTAACCTCTCGACCACAAAAGGAGGCGCCAGCCGCCAGCGCTGGCGAAGGTATATAAATATACTGCCACCGCTTTTAACTCGCGTGGTTTTTCTTTATTTTGCCTCATATTTACCCTCCCTGGCCGTAACTTTACCTGCCGCTTCTCCAGTATAAAGGGGCGGTCAATTGGACTCAGTTGAAAGTCCTGCAGACAGTTTCTGCGAGCGAAATTAGGCTTTTGTGCTTGAAGCGATACGGATTTCTCCGCCATTAGGCCGGGACGCTAGGTACTTCGTTGTCCCCATGAAGATGGTCACGTGACATAAAAATCCCTCTTGGCCGCAGCCGCAGCCGCGGCCGCAAGGTGAGCAAACCGGCCCTGGGCTCAATCCCCACCCCAGGGGTGGTCTGCTGATCAATGAGGCTATTTCTCCCGGAGGATAAAATAACTGAAACAGCTTTGAGAGCGTTAGAGCACTGTGGAAGCCGCGCCAACCTTGACTGTGTAGCACAAAATTGTTAACGCCGAGAAAGGCAAATGGCTGCCGTAATTCCGTCCTCGCTTCGATTATTGAAGAAAGCTTTTGCCCGCAGGAAAGGGGTGAACATGCTTGAAGTGTAAGTGAAACGAATTGCATTTGTGAACTTTAGGAGCGGCATGTAAATTTACTTCTGGGAACAACAGACAAGACTTAGGCCTGTTGAGCGGAAGAGGCTGGAACGCTAGGTACTTCCTTCCCCTTGAGCCAAACACGTGACTAGAAAATCCCTATAGCGGCTAGAGTGAAACAAGGCGCCATTGAACGTTTCATTGTGTTCGCTTGGGTTCCTGTGAAGTCCATTTTTTTTTTACGACTAAAATGACACAGAGCTCCCAATCTAATCACAATATCTCTCCGCCTCTGTTCCCCATTTCTAAATCAAACGTCCCGAGTCCGCGGAACCTCGTCACGGCTCGATTAATGCGGATTTCGAATAAAACGGTTATAGCGTGCATATTACTGCTTTCATTTGGCTTACAAGTCGAGAAAGGAAAACAGGTCCGTCGCTGTTGGTAATTTCACGCCCAAGTAATCTTTCATTTCCTCCCCTGAAAACTGAGCAATTTCCATCGCAAATACCGGCTCCGGACGCGGAGCCTAAATTGCCGAATTTTATTTTCCATCGCTCAAGCTAACTCGATTTGCACACCATCGCTTTACATAAGGGGGAAAGAATGGCGCTCCGGGAAAGCGGGAGAAAAAAAAAATTGAACCTCGTAATGCGTTCAACGAATAATCCAATTAAAAAAAAAATAACAGAAAAGCCGAAACCAGTTTAATTCAACGAAAGCCAGGTAGAAAATCTCGAATTCCCTAAAATAGTCAAATCTACGGAAAAGCGAAAGAAAGAGAGCGAGAGAGAGAGAATTGTATAGTTACTCAGAGAGTGCTTCCCTCTAGGAAGCCGCTCAATTATTCAAGGCCGAACTAGTAGTACGGCAAAACACGCGCACACACACACACCTAAACGCGCGCAGTAACCTTCCACCGAAAATCCAACTCGGCGTACGACTTCGTTCGGAAAAGAGACAATCGGCCGACGATGCTGCATCGAATTCAGCACTGCGTGGATGGGAAACCTGGGCCTGTATGTACCCGAGCCGCGTGGAGAGGGTCCTTCATGCAGATACGGCATTTTGGGCGTTTCCAGGCGCCCCATCCAAAATTCACGAGAGGAGCGGATGGTCCCGGCAAGTGACCGCTGCTACACTCACCGTGATTGCACTTTAATCAGAGCACGCGGCTTGGAAGCTGAAGCACGTGCGCCCTCTACCCCGTTCTCAGATTATCAGCTTTCGGCCGAACCAAGCCCGGGGACCAGAACTTCGCCATCGCGAAGAGTGTAAGAATCAGCGAAGTGCACGCCGAGCGGGTTCTGTGCGCTATATACTGAACTCGTATTTTTTTTTGTCGACGCTGCGTCAGCTTTGCCCGCATGCAATAAAACATACTAAACTCTAAATCACTCACGAGCGTAAACAATTCTTCGTCTAAACTCTCTAAAAAAAAAAGTGGGTTTACTTTTTACATTGGCACACCAGGACTGCACGTGTGCAGAAACCAGATTCAAGCGAGGTGAAGCATAGTGCGCATGCGCAGGGGCGATAGCAGCGCCACCGCAGAGGCGTGACGTCAGAGCCGCCTGTTGGTGCATTGTTATTGTTTTCGAAAAGCACCGGGGGGGGGGGGTGGCCAGTCCCGAGCATTTAATTATATCTCTCCGCAGCCAATCACATCGCGGCATTGACCGATAAGAACGCCGAAGGATCAATCAGGAAGCGAGATCAAAGTGCGAACGTCACATGTCGAGCCCTGCGTCTCTCGAACCGTCATTGGCTACTCAGAATACTACGAGACCGGATAAATGCTATGCCGGCAGGAATAATCAGAAAGTGAAACAGCACGCTCATATAATGTCCCGGGAAAGCACATCGCATTTTTTTTTTCAGGTCCAAGTGTATCATTTGAGCTTCGTCCCTCGTTGGAAGTTCCTCCGATGCTAGCAGTGACTGGCTCTACCCGCTATGATAAGTTGCAGCAAGCGACTACACGAGGGAGCCACCGGGAGGGTTCATAAAAGCGCGCGCACGCGACTGAGCTAATGTAGCGCCATGCACCCCCCCCCTTCCTTCCCCCTTTCCCACCAGCGGCATTGCTTTCCTCGTTAGCAGGGGGGGAGGCAATGGTGCTACTTTCCCAGGTTCCAGCGACTTTCGTCGTGCACGCGGCTTGTCAGTTTCTGCCCGTGCGCCGCGTGCAATGCGCTCTGCGAGGATTATCCCCGCCACCGTGTTCTGCAGGAAAGTAAACGCGTAGGATTTGTTTGTTCTACTTGTCCGCTGGCGCTGCTGTTCTTTCCATTTAAACCTGCCCGAGAATCGCGTGTCCCACAGCCGACTGGAGACGGTGTACGGCGTTTCAGGCGCCGTGTACACGCACGCAGCGTCAACCAGACGTTTCTTTGTCCGTTTTCTTTCTAGGCGAAACGAAACTCTTATTTTCACTCGAATTTTTTTAAGCCTTTGTTTATGCAATGTTTGTACACAATTAATGCGCTGCCTAAAGATACCTCTGTGGAAAGTTTCATCGCACTCTGTTTACCGGCTTATTAATATGAACATGATTGAGGCCGAAAAGCGCCGGTAAACATACTTTAAAGGCCAGAAAACGTAAGGTATGCACGCGCTACGCGACGACAAAGAGAAAGGAATATATTCACTAGGATATTCACCTTCTTAATGCTAGCCCACTACGTAAAAAAAAAAAAAAACACGGCGGCGACAAAAGAAAAATTGTTTCAGAAAAAGACAGCCAGTGAATTAGACTTATATGTTCGTTAAACATATAAAATAGAGCAAAAAAGACAAGGACAAGATATATACAGGACAAGCACTACCGACGACACATTTATATGTATATTTGTATATTTCTTGTCCTTGTCGTTTTTGCGCTATTTTATGCGTTTAACTAAGATGAACCAACTGAAGCCCAACAACGTACCCTACTAAAAACTTACATATTTTCCTCTTCTCATTATAAACAAAGGCTACATGTGTACACATGGTTTCAAATCGTTTTCGCACGCTAGCTTGCACTAAACCGTTAAACGAGCTAAAACTTTTAATTGGCTTAAACGTCCTTGATTTCTTTTCTTCTCAAGCTAGTTTGCTAGGAAAGGAAGGGGCAAGAAACACGCGTACTTAAATGCAGAGCACACACAAAAATAAAAAAAAGAAGGAAATAAAAATCACACCATATTTATATATCTTTTTTCTTTTTTAGAAAGGAACGTTCCACGCCCTGCCAAACTAGCGTATTATATGCTTTTCTTCGTGATTATATGCTCAATTTATACACGTTCCTCTTTTTCCAGCCATTAGGCCCATAACTGTAAAAGAGCGTACGAAGCATAACTGTTGTATTTTTATAGCGCAACAGTTTAAAGTTTAACCCACCTTCTAACCGACATCACCTCCCTTCCAGTGCCATAAGCGGAAAAAAAAAAAAGAAGAACGGCCTAGAGAAATATTGTAAAGTGCCCCCGCGCCCTGCGAAACGCCGTTATGCGCGTAAGGTCTATATAAAAAAAATAAAAAAAAATAAAAAGATGCCAACTTCCCGAGTTTAGGAGACGATCTGGGCACGGCGGCCTTATAAAGCTTCCGGCACTTTGAAGAACTCCACCAGCGCTCGTGGTCTTCAAGGCCCCGGAGCCCACGGCCAAGATAACACTATATAAACGAGGAACGAGGATCGCTGGAAGTCAATAATCATTAAGGGACATTTCACTTAAGAACCTCGGTCTCTGGCTGACGGGTCGTCCCGGAGACGGGTTGTTAATCGTCGCTAAATGTGTTTTGCGATCTAGGAACCAGAGCCCCAGATGCGTTTCCCTTTTAATTGGGTTTCGAGATTAAATGATCTGGGTCTAACGTCCTCCTTTTTTTTTCTTTTTTCCATCGCCACGAAGGATTGCAGACGTTTTTTCCCTCTTTTTGCTCATTCGCACAAGAAATTCCTCCTAATAGGATGTCACGATAGACCGCTCCTGTGCACCCAATGCGCAACACATGAGTCTGGAAAACGGCAAATCAGATTTAAAGGTCGTTTTCACACGGCCCTGTGCCCCCTCGCAGCCATTGTGTTTGGTCAGAACAACTTTTCTGTTCTGGTTACCAGAATTTGGTTTACGCATTAAGTTTAAGACTGACTCGAATAGACCATAAGCGTAATTGTTTTCAACGTCTGGCAACACTCTGTGCGCTGCCATGTTTGTGGCGTCCACATTCCTAGCTCTGCTGTTTGTCAATTTCGTTGCGGCTTCAGTAACAACCGAGGCCTACTGCTCAACGTCATCAATCCTCACGTGCACACCTGCGAGCTAGTGTTGAGTTGGTATTGTTTTACGGCTCTTTTTTCGCATGTACGTGCTCGTCATCCCGCCTGTTGTCGGTTTCTCGCCGCCACCAAGATGGCGGACGTACATTTCAGCTCGAAATTTGGCTTTGAGTGCCGGCAAAGGCACGTGCGCTGGCGCCTGGTTTTCGAAAGCGCTTTCTCTCACTCGAGTGCTTGTGCAGAGCGAAGGACCCTTCAAAACTACGCTTTCGCGGCCTGGCCTCGGCCAGCGCCGAAGCCAACTGGTTCGAACATAGCCTCCGAAATCCCGAAGCGCGCGCGCTTCAGGATCTCGGAGGCTATGGTTAGAAGGAGCATGTTCTTAAGCGCCCTCACTAGATGGCGCTGTGAATTGATGCTAGCGCTACTTTCACAGGTGGAGGTAACCACTGACCCCTGTAATTGGGTCGATCTGACGTGGTAGGGCGGCATCGGGTCCTACTTCCTTTGAAGCGTGTGGATGTAATTCGTGGGCGGAAAAGTGTTTTGAGCGTAATTTTAGACTGCATTTTGGACAGCTGAAGGTTTGACCCAATATGGCGGCTGTCCCCACCCTGG
The DNA here is from genome assembly GCA_037355805.1 of Ixodes ricinus. Classification (NCBI taxonomy): domain Eukaryota; kingdom Metazoa; phylum Arthropoda; class Arachnida; order Ixodida; family Ixodidae; genus Ixodes; species Ixodes ricinus. The sequence continues at coordinate 196,440 of JAZHYW010017917.1, forward strand.
ACGCGGCACTGATATGTAAGCATCCTTCGCATATGGTCTATCGCGAGCCTGCCGGTGTGACGGATAACTTCTTGGTGTTGTCCTAGAAGAGCTGCTAATATATATTTAATTATGCATGCAACACGGGTTTCCCCACGTGATAAACGAACGAAACAAGTTCAATAGACGTTTGCACTCTTGACGAATCTCCCCATAATCAAAGATGGATGAAAACTGCAACGGTGACAAAGCCGAAATGCAGAGAAGAGAAAAATACCACGGGCCTCTGTGGAACAAGCACCCACCAGCCTCTTTAACGCTAGAAAATATTCTACAAAAATCCCCAACGGTCCTCGTATTCAAAGTTCAATTGTTGTTGTAGAATTACTCGACGAATGATGAAGACGAGAACGATAAAAAAAAAGTATCTTGGTGTTTGCTTTTTTAATAAAGAAAAAAAATAATCTAACCATTTCTAAAAACCAAAATCGCTATAAATTGCTTTCTTGTTTCTCTAGCAATCCCAAACCATGTTACACGGCGAGCAAGTGCTCTCAAATTCGACTTTGGCGCACGGGAACGCAAACAGCACGCCAATCATAGGGTAACGTAAAGGACGCATAGAGATCGCGCAAATGACGGGTGGTTATCATTTGAACTCGTTCTCGTTTCGCCCTTCTCACCTGGACCGTCTCAAAACAACCCTTCCCGAAAAGGTCTTTTCGCTTTGACCCGTCGTATTCGGCACTTTCCCGTTTCGTCCTTCGCATTTCAACCCTCCTAATTTGAACCCGTTCTCGTTTCGCCTTTCGCACCGTACCCTTTTCCAAACACCGATTCTCAAAAAAGGTGTTCTCGCTTTGACACGTCGCATTTGGCTGTTTCCCGTTTTGTCCTTGGCATTTTCTTCCTCATTTGGGCCTGTTCTCGTTTCGCCCTTCTCACTTGGGCTCTATCGTTCCCTACAGTATAGACCCTTTTGTTGTTTACAAACATGAACTGTCGCTTGTGTCCCAAGCGACCTCCGGTCCCTCCCTCTTTGCAAGCCTGTCGAGTTTGATTATGTCACCAGTGCTGGAAAGCATAAATGCTACACGGGCAACAAAGTTGGAGACTTTTTCACGAGGGCCCTCGGCTGTACAATTTAACGTCTTGGAGGAGGCAAGAATATCTGAAAATGTATAAAAAATACTGACTTCTTCGCTTTTTTTATTTCGTCGTTCACCTGTAGAAGCGGTGGTTAAACGTTTCGCTGACACTTCAAGCAGCGGTGATGAGGTGGCCTTTGCCCATTCTTTTTATGAACCGGAAGTTTTCTGGGACGTCAAAGACTGGAGCCCCGCCTGGTGGCGTTTGCTATGAAATGGGGCCAAAGGCGTAACGCTGGTCGGTGTCGCTCTTTCGTTACAGCCAAACGTTACAGTTAGAACATTACAGATCACCATAAAAATCGGTTGATAAAACACATTCTGTGTTGATACTTGCCTAAAAACATTGCCAAAAACAAACAAACAAAGGTGTTGACGACGGAGTACGAAAATTTAGACCTTTCCAATAATCGCGTTCTGCGCGCCGCCATCTTTGTCCACTGGGCTGTGAAAGACGTCCTGCGCGTGCGCAGTAACTCCTTTTCACGAAGAATGAGACGCCGCGCTTCTGCGCACGTGTCCACAGCCCAGTCAGTGACGCGGCATTTTTCGCCTGGGTGATAAGCGCGGCAAAGGTCTATACTCTGCTTCCAGCAATCGATCGTTGCCTTCCGTCAAGAAAAGTATGGAGCAGTTTTAGGACCTGCGAATGTTTTATTTAGACAAAACAGTCATGAATGTGCAGATATTTGGATTAAAACATGGCATAAGAGCTTATATTTGGTCATTTCGATTTTCGAAAGCTTTTTGTTGACATACCTAATCATCTGCATACGCGAACGTTTCTGTCAGACATATCTTAACTGAGAAGATGTTTTTGTCAACATCGAAACTTCCGTTTTGCAGCGCACAGCAAGGTCAGTGAGTCACTCGGTAGCCTGGGGTAGCGCCATCTTATCAAAATTGCCTTCACAAAAATAACCTTTTTTGTTTCCTTGGAAAGATCTTTTTTTTTTAATATCTTCTGCGTCGCTTCTGTCCTGCGCACTTTCAACAAGTTTCGTCAATGAGCTCCACACATCTACAACGTCCAAAAAAAAAGGACAACATGAAAATGGTGGAATTTTGGTTCCGAATTCGGTTTATAATTGTGTTTAACCCGATTTTCAAAAAGAAAAAAAACAAACATATTCGGGGTGTAGATAATGGGAAATATAGGGTTTTACACAGAAATGAAGGATCCTACTTATCTCTAATCGTATGCTGGGAGCCCAAAACAAGGTAACACTCTCCAACAAAGCCGCGAAGCCAAAACGACGGTAAATGCACGCCGAACAAGTGTTATTCGATCGTAACGCACCGTTGCAAAAAAAAAAAAACTTGTTTCGGATTTTTTTAGGAGGTTCAAACTAGACGGACCAAATCAGAATGAGACGAAATGCGCAAGGTTTAACTGCGAATGGAATATTTTGAGATTTTCGTCATGGCGGATGTCGCCATGATGAAGTAGCCAAGCTCGCCTCATTATTGGTTGAGATCGGGGGCAAACAAAGGCACGGGGTGCACAAGGACCAGACGGAGTTGCAGGCCGTATAGTCTGCTGCAACTTTAAATCTACAATCTCCGCCTCCACTGCGAAGCCTATGTTTTCTATTACTTTTTTTAAACAGTAAAAAAATTAAAACAAAAGAAAAATCTTTCCTTTTGTGAACACAAATTGAGTTGAGTTGCCTTATAATGGAGGCCTGATGCTGCAAAGGAATGTGTTTTTAGTTTCTTTTCTTTTTCTTTTTGTTTTAGCTGGATTAAGAGGAACAAAAGTGTTCCCTGAGCAATTCTCGTCGTGTCTTTTGCTGAACTATCTTGAATATATATATTTTTTTCTCCCTCTTGCGCGCGTGTCACTTTCTTATTGGGAGGGCAAGATCGTTTAAGGAGCTCTCAAGTCCAGGATGAAGTGAAACGGAGTTACCGAGACGTCACACTTGCCCGGCAATTTAGCTTTCAGTTCTGATCGGTTGCAGCAAGGCACTTCTTTCGCCGATACCACTCTTCGCTCAAATCAAGCTGGCTTTTTTCTTTATTATTATTTTTTTTTACGGTAACTCCATCACACGGATAAGCACTTACGTTGCAGCTATCAGGATGGTTAGAGCGTCCGCATAGGTCGTTCAATTCCCGACAGATAGCCGACAGTGATCGACAAAAGTAGGTATTTTTATTAAGATATTGACTTCGTAAATACGATATCACACACAGATATACATATGAGTACAAGATATATATATATTTTTTAAATGAAGAGGGGAGAGTGATTATTAAATTTATGCAACAAAGTTAGGGGAAGGGAAAGGAAAAGAGGGCTGGCAAATATTGGGCCAGGAGTGAGGATCGAACCCGCAACCTTCGCCTATCCGGGATGAAGGTTGCGGGTTCGATCCAATTTCCTCAGTAATTGCGCTGCCGTTGGAGTACAGATTCTCACTGTTCATGAATAAAGTTCGATAAACGGTGCTCGAACTTCGTACGTTGTTGTTTCTAAAGAATATTAAGGCCTTTCGATTTGGGGCGTAAAGGAAAGCGAAAAACAAATAAAATAATCGGCGTCATTAAATGAAAAAATGCACAAAAGACGGTTTCTGAACTTGGTACGTTTAAGATATTAACTTCGTCTACATGCTTCGATGATACCAAAACTTCACAGGCCGTTACTCTGCTGGATTCGCCTTGCTACCTTGCCTTGTTATAGGGAAATCGACCGCGCATGATTATGATTTATGAATTTTTAGTATGCTTAGAGCCCGCAGAGTGGGTCATCGCCATATTTAGGCGATCTCAGAATCCTCCTCAGGGCACTTTTAAAGTTGACAGCGCGCTAAGAGCTTCGTATATAGTCGCCAAACTAATGAGCCGCCATCTTCCACCGCCTGACCCCGCGTTCTGCGCGCAGGTACGGACGGTGGTTTGATCCCGTGGCGAAAGATAAACGAACGACTGTCGCAACAAGCAATCTATCTCCACCTCCATTTCAGCTTGGGGGTGAACGAAATATAGATCGCACGGATGCCGCTTTTCCGTGCCGCGAGGTACATATACCCTCTGTAAGCTTTATTTGTTTCCCTTGCGCGACCAAAAGCGTCGAGATCGGCCTTCCAGAAATGGCCAAACGATCTCTATATGACGTCTAGCTTAAGTAGGATTATTTCTGCCCTCATCGACAGAAATAAGAACAAAGTCAGACTCTCGTCTTTGACGGTGTTGATTTAGGAACGTAGTGACTGGGCTTCCACCAGGCTCCTCTTTGCGCACCATCGAACTTGTCGCTCGTTACTAATAATCCTGGCTGTGTCGTCAGGACTGTAGGAATAGATAAGAGGGCGCAACTGCAACATCTCTTGGCCAACATCCCTTGCATGCCCTCTTGTGAGTAAAAGTGTAAATTTAAACAAAAGAAAACGATTTTGTTTTCCTTCTTATGGCAATGCTAAACTACGCATTCCCAACCGCTCAGTCTCGGTGAGGAAGGGCTGACGTGGCTACAATGTGCCAAATATTCAGGACCTACCGTTATTTGAATCAATAGTTAGAAGCAATTTTCGGAAGTTTTCAGTTACAAAAAAGATGGTAAAGAAACCCCATGAATACATGAAAGGTGAATAGCGTCTCTAGAAACCAACCCCATTTTTTGACAACCAAGTTTTTCAAAATCGCATATATATTTGTTTGCCATCTTTTTGTAACTGAAAACTTCCGAAAAGCGCTTATAACTATTGATTCATATATATGGATATATAAATACACGACAGGCAAGTGGAATCACGTGATACGTTCAAAGCGCTGGGTTGGCTGGGCGTGGCTAGCGTGCGCCCTATAGTCCATGGTAAGGAGAGCACGAGTATACAGAGCTATGTACATTCTGGAGGACGTTGAAATTTCGGCAACGGGTATTTTACTTTTGCAGTGCTACAAACATTGCTCTATTTCCCCTTGTCCACGCCGTATATTATGAGCACCAAAGATAACGTCTGAACATCACTATTTAAGCAAATCTAAGAAAACGTTTAAAAGTCAATTTGAGGAACTTTCGCCCATAAGAAATGAAAAGGTAATCAACAAGAATGGCAGCTTGCACAAAAAAGAAAAAAAAAAGAAGAAATATATATATATATATAGAGAGAGAGAGAAACAAAAAGAGGGAGGAAGACGTTTAGCTTTTACAGCACGTATGTAATATCATATACTAATTAGTACAATTAAAAGAGCGATAAAGCATTTCTTCTTGCAAGGGATGCTACTATTTTAGTGATTTAAGCTTCTTTTAATACGGAAAAATGCTAATTTAGTTTGAAAAGACGACAGAGTGTACTTCATTTCGTATTCCAACTTACTGGAACTGTGAAGTTTAAAGAATTATTCGGGCATTTTTTTTTTGAATGAGAGGGAAAAACACGCACAAACACACATGCGCACACTCGAAAACGGCAAATATTACAAGCTGACGGAATTAACACCCGCGACAAAGAAATTAACATAAAGGAAGATAACCAAAGCGTTAATCTATTTGAACGTATCATGCATATTGATCGCGTATTTAGTCAAATGAAACACGTTATAGAAGTTAAAGAAAGGTAATCAGGTGCCGTCTGAACAGGGACCAACATTCGGAGAAAGCCATCCGCGTCCGACTAATTTAATTTTTCAATAGCCGCTTCCGTATTCATCTAGCACAAAATATTTGTTCAATGTTATTTAGAAAAAAACAAAAAACAAAAAACTGGGAAGTAAATGGAGTATAGGGAGTATTCACTGGCGGCCATATCCGTGTGCGTGATTGCTGAGCGCGTGCTGACAGCCAGCTTCCACAGTTCTTTTGCAACGTGCATTCCACACCATCAAGATTGCCGGTCTTAGCAGGCTATTAATGTAAGCTCGTTCTGAGCATGCGCTCTAAACATTGACCTCAAATATGGCGTCCAGTGAATGCCCCCTATACAATAGAGCTGGTTCTTGAAGCCGGGGACACACTGCTTAAACATCATACAAAAGGTACTCTGCAGACCCGAGTCACCATGATATCCGTGGTTCGAGTGCCACGTGCGAAGTGTTTCCTCGAGCTCATTGTCATACGGCATTCGAAGCACGAATGTCGCGGTGACTCGCGTTCGAATCTGTATGCGGATTGTCTTTTGTATGATGTATAAGCAGTGCGGTCACAACTAAAAAAAAATCATAATCAAAAATTAAAAAAGGAGAAAATTAAAGGTGCTGCCCAGGCCCAAGCTCACGGTCATGAAGGAAATAAAAGAACACAGTTACAGTTATAGTCGCTGGAAAAGTAAGAAGCGCAAAGCGCGGTGAGTAACAATCAGCTTAGCATTCGCCATTCAGTGAGACTTAGGAATTAGACAATAACAAACTGCAGAAAGAATCACGAAGCAAAAAACTGTGAACGTAAGAAGTGGCTTCTTATGTTCACACTTTTTGTTTCGTCATTCTTTCTGTAGTTTTTTATTGTGTAATTCTGAAGTCTCACAGCTTCACATTTATCTATCAATTTATTTATTTACCCTCAAGGCACAAGGTACATTAAGACGGAAGTGAACACACGAAAATATAGAGAGAGTGTGAAAGAGATTATGTAAAATAGGGGGCAAGATCGAAAGATAAAGAGAAACAGTGAGGTTAGATTTGGCGAGGAGCGTTCAAAATAGACTGTTGGATTGAGGGAACCAGTGAGATTTTCTTCCCAATGACAGTAAAATGAAAAGAATAAAGGAAAAAGGGGTGCGGAGTGACTCGTGTGAAAATGTGTGTGCTAATTTCGCATGGTACGGGAAATGTTCCCAGAGGCAAACGTCATTAGGGTATCTTCGAACTTCGCATACCGTGTGGGTCCTTCGGATATTAGTTTGGTGACATCGAATGGCCTTCTCATTTGGCTGTTCACCGGTACGGAAGGGGTTGTCACCACGAGGGACGGAACTAAATAGAATATTTTAACTACTCTCCCTAAAGGGATGCTGAACCAAATGTGGAGTTCACAAAACAAGACTGGAGCGATGGGCCGGACGCTACAAAAACCGAAAAACATCACTCATAGAGCGATGCCTCCAACGGATGGCCGTATCTTTGGAAAAGAAACGCGCGATTAAACACGGCCAAAGTAACGTTGAACACGGCCGACGAGACACGTGACGTCACGATTCTCATTCTCTCTCCTCTTCGCTACGTCCCGTCGAGCTGGTGAACCGAAGCGAGGAGAAGAGAAGCGGGGCAGTTTCTCCTCCTTCTCAACTGTTCAAGAAGGGTTGTGACGTCATAGTCCTCGCTTGATCGCGCCCTTGTTTTCCAAAAATAGGGCCATCCGTTTGAGATATGGATGTATGAGTGATGTTTTGTAGTTCGAAGCAACCCGCGCAACGCTTCTGTGGCCTTATTTTGCACAATCCAAATTTCGGTTCAGCATCTCTTTAAAAGAACTAAATCAACTTCTAATGCCGTCTGTGACTGTGGAGAATACCGGTGGAGTTCCAAGTTACATAAGACGCATATAAAACAGTAAAAAGTTAACCGTCACTATTACTACAGTCATAGACCCTTTTCAAAATTCCGAAATGACGCATAGATTACGCGCGGCCGCCATTAGTTGGGCATGCACCGTGAGCACGCACTGGACACGAGCGCTTCGTCAGCATTCGGAGTGTACTCGGATGGAAACGCATTCCACACGAGTGCTGCGTGAGCTGCTCGGCGCGAAGTCGGAACCAATCACGGGCTTCAGGACGGAAGCGATGAGACCAACTGAATGGCGGTTAGCGCAGTAATCTATGCATCATTTCCCAACTTCGGAAAGGGTCTAGGAGGGTCTAATAGGGAAAGTAGCGCCCTTGCCATCCTTTCCTGCTAGCTGGACACAAACAGATTACTGACATACAGACGACCAAAACGTCGTCCCTTTCCGAAAAGGCATTCTACACACCCTGTGCAGAGCCGAACCCGACGCTCTAATGGCGGCACTACGTAGCTTCTCCACACCAGAAAGAGCGAACGTCTTCGATAGCATAGAGCCGAAAGAGGAGATGATGTTGGTACTTGTACGTCACTTTCGGTTCACGAAATGGAGGGTGCTTGATTTAGCCGAGCATAATCTTCTATCACCGCCATTAGAGCGGCAATATCGAAGCTTCTGAAAGTGCCTCAAGGCGACTCTGACTTTTTAAAAGGGTCTATTGGTTGGTCAGTCTCTGTTGCCATGGAAATCGCCATTTCCCTCCTTTCAAATCTTCGAATCTTCGAAAGGGTCATCCTGAACTATATCCGCGCCAAGATCGCTGTGGAGCTTCATCGTGCTGAAAGCATTCCTCGTCAATCTAAGCGTCCTTGGCACTGTGTATGCAGTTAACTTATCAATCATGCCTATGCTGACATGTCTTTTACAATGATATTGTTCTTCCTGCTTAACGTAGAAGTTTGGGCTCGTTGGTAAGTAGACATGATAAAAACAAAACAGCGCAAAGACAACGACGAAGTAGAAGAAACCACAAAGCGCTGTGTCCTGTGGTTTCTTCTACTTGGTCGATCCTTGTCTTTGCGCTGTTTTGTTTTTATCAGTTCTTCCTGCGTATTTTAAGGCAGAAAAAGTATTTTTAATGCCGCCAAGCACCGAAGCCGCATGTGGTGGCGGTGCGAATATGTAAGCTTGTTTCGCCGGTGTGTGGATAGCAAAATCTCGGTATACAAGACATATCTTTATTTAGTAACATGTCACCGCGAAGTTAGATCGGCTCAACAAAAATGGAAAGGTTGAAGCGAAACTAGGCGAAACTGCCCATTCCATAGACAAAAACGGCGACCAAGCTCTTTCAGGAACCAGTTATATTATTCCGCTCCGATGACCGTCAAAACAAAACAAAACGAACACATCAACTGAAACAATTGATCTATGAAAAAATAAAAAAGCGCTAGTTTTTAGTTGTTTAAAGAGTTCACTGCCATGGTTCCTCGATCAATGCATGAATGGCACGGCAAGCAAAATGTTCCCCGTATTTAACTTCTACGACCAATCTCCAGAGAATATCACATTTCCGTCTCGGGATAAATGACTGAGAAGAACGTTCGATACGTCGCTCTATAGTATACCGTGTCCCTTGCGAAAGGAACTTTCCAGCTGGTCCATTAATCAAGCTGAATGTGTCAGGCATCCCTTAAAACTCGATTCCTTTTCCTCGGAGAAAGTGCTTCAATTTTGGCACAATTCTGAAGGAAACCTTTTGAGGAAGGGCGATATTCGCATCAGTTCCTCCTTTTACTCGCGGATCTTTACTCCTGACGACTTGAGTGACCTGAGGCGCGGCGAACGAAGAACCTCGACGGCGTTTTCCTGTCGTGTCCCGTCGAGCTGGAATTTTGTAGCGTTCTTGTTTGCTTGTTCGAATCAAACTGCAGCAGTGAACTTCTGTTTCTAAATTTCAGCGGCCACCAGTCGCTTTGAGGGCGCGAACTGCGCTCCGTTTTAGGTGGAAGTCGATAGACCTCTTCCAGAATCGAAGCTATCCTAGTGGCGTAATGCCGCGCGAAGCACCTTGAATACTCGTTGGCCACAATGTACGTTTCGGTTTCGATCGACCAATTAACTTCACTTACCAACCTGACGTCAAAACCAAATACAGTGCTTGCATTTTCAAATATGCGACTTCACTTAAATTTATAATACTAGTTGTCGCCTACCGATACGGATGTAATGGGTAAGATTATTCGGGCTCCCCGCGTGCCGGTGTTTGTGCGCAGGTAAACGCAGGACGACGATGGTACACGGAGGAAGTGTACTGGGCCGGTTGTCCCGTTCCATCGGCTCCTCAGTGTCTTAGGATTCTTAAATTAGTCGCGAGCCGGGAGGGTCAGGCTGCACCCTGGAGTTGTATTATATACCCAGGCCACCAGACAGGTATGGGACGCGGCGCGGTGTACTCCTACTCCTCGCTAAGCCTAATCAGCCCTTAACGGCCGCCGGAAGTCCGTGTTTCAACGGGTGCTCTCACGAAGATGAATGGGTGCAAGGCAAGCGAGCGATGACTTCAAGTTTTATGCGGTGCTCAGAGGCACTATACTTCGTCAAAGGGGCGATCGGATCCGAAACGACGTCACTCCTCTCCATGGCCAACCATGTACCGTAATGCAACGCGGCTGCATGTGGGCGGGTAAACAGACGCACGATGCGCGCAAAGAGCGAATTCAATCTTGCACGCCGTATGAACCTTGAGCTGCTTTCGGCCCTGACGTGTCCGGCAATATTTGGAACCAGGCGCCCTTTCATGCCCCCCCCCCCTCCCCCCTGTGACACATGCAACTATATAGCGACGGAAAGACGGACAGCTTAAGAAACGCTGGATGTGTCTATTTATTATGTTCACGCATCCCGATTCGTGATTCGTCCTTCAGGGTTCTTATCGCCCAGTCACGGAATCTGAGCGATAATAGGGAGTTTTCGTAGATCGTTTTCGCCGTCCCGCAACGCCCTCCGCAACCCGCTACGATACCCGGAACTCTACAGCCAAGGCCATCGGCGCGCAGGCGCAGTAGCGGCTTCTTCGTCGCGGAGGGCTTAGCGGAGGGGGAAATGCGCTCTACGAAAACTCCCTAGTAAGACTCTGGGGGCCCGCGGCATCCTGCGTAAAAAGTCTGAGTCTAATATCTTCTTGCGATTCCTTGTAAGAGAAGCGATGTCCTTCTGCGAGTTCCCACGCGAGCTCAGCACGCTGCCGAATATTTGTATCTTCGAATGCATGGAACACAACTCGTGAGAGAGGAAGTCCCTGACTTTTATCAACGAAGGACCTTCGACATGGTCGAGAAACATCCCCGATACCGTATATCCCAACTCAAATATAGCTTAGCCAAATAGCACATTCCGAGCCACAGAAAGACAAAATTGAGCAGTCCCGCGTTAATGCAGATACAGCGATAGCTGCGAGTCGTCAGGGCGAAATCGTTGGGCATCGGCGGCGTTCGGAATGAACATCCGACCACTGTGTTCCGAACCCTTTTGTTTCTATTTTTATTTTTTTCGGAGCGCGTGAAAGCGCGTTTGCCGGCACGAGCTCTTGGCATTGACGGTGCCACGGCGGCATTTTGTCATCGGCTATTTCCTCGAATTTTTCAAGAGAGCACGTGCCATGGCAACGGGGACTACAAAATCCCCAAGTATAAGAGAGTATTCACTGGGCGCCATATTTGTGGGTGCTGTCTCAGAGCGCATGCTCAGAACGAGCCCACATTAATAGGCTGCTAAGACCGGCAATCTTGAGGGTGCGGAATGCACGTTACAAAAGAACTGTGGAAGCTCGCCATCAGCATGTGCTCAGCAGTCGCATACACAGGTATGGCCGCCAGTGAATACTTCCTATAAAGCGGGTTGTTAACGCTGTGGCGTAGCTCTATGGTAACGCCTCCGCTCACACGCAGCGGAATCAGTTTCGATTTCAGAGGGTGGCGGGCAATCTTTTTCGAGGATTTGAAAACATCGACGACGGACATCCTGCGAGCTACTATACGCCAACTACAACATCAACAACATGAACAACAACATGAACAACTACTATAAACAACGGACGTCATTTCCAGTAGTGGAAAGAGTCCGTATATAACAGGCTATCGCTGTAAAGGAACGACAATAAATGAACGAATGCCACACACAAGGTGCCACAAATCTAGCTACGAAAGAAATTCGTTCTTGGTTAAGACGGCCCCATTATCTGGGGTCTGTAGAAAGCTTTGGACCTCGGAATGGGTAGACACTGTGTTACGACCATAATCATGAATGAGTGCCGTCGCCTTTTATGGAACTGCGGTGCGTGCCGCGCTTCGCAACTTGGCCATCCGCGAGATAAAGAAGAAAAAAAAAGAAGAAAATAAAGCTTTCTTCGAAGCACGCCCATTCGCTGTTCCTTTCAACAAGATGCCTTGGGCAACTCCGACGCCCCAGTATAGCTGCCTATAGCGTGGGCAAGTAGCTTAATCAAGCGTGCAGGTTAATCAACAAAACAACACGGCAAGATTTTTTTCCAGAATGATAGATTCATCTTAGATTGACGTCCATGGGCGACTAGCTCCAGTATAGAGTCCTGCGCGGATAACAGCTTGATCATCCTTATCCGATCCGCATCCGCAGACTTCGTACCCGCATCCGAACCGCATCCGCAAAATTCGGAACCGCATCCAACCCTCCATCCGCGCATTAATTTTACATCATAAAATCAAACATGAATAAAAAAATCTGGATAGCATCCTATAAGCCGTCTGCTTATCTTTGTACAAAGAACTCTTCGTGTCAGAATATACGGGGGAACTCATTTTATCGTACTCTGTTTCATCGTATTTATAAAATAAGCAATCATCCTTCCAGAGACACTTCGCTTCGCTAGAAAGATGATCGCAGTTATGAGATCGTCTTGGGAGTCCGTGACACTGACACTCAGTCCAGTAAATACGCTCAAAAGGAGAAAAAACTTAAGGGGGTGCTCTAGTGATTTTCCTATGGTCACTGATTTGCGTCAAAATCGGCTCAACACACCGATAAACACAGCCGCACCAGCCCCCCCCAAGTATTGCGAGAAAAGAAAGCGTTTCCTTGAAGTTATTGAATTTTTGAATTTTGTTCTCATCGTGTTTCTCAAACCGAGAGCCCCAACTGGCCACACCGAGGTGTGACGACGGAAATGGTACAAAGTGGGAAGTAAACCACGTTCCCTACTGATTACAAGGCGTATGACGGTGGGAAAGGAATGCTTGGAAGCTCATTCCCTAAGAAGCACGAAAAAATTCTCGACACACTCTGTTTAAGTCAATCTGCGCGACATGAGAGTCTGTACCATTCGTCGCGTCACACCATTGGAAAGCGCGCAAAATTTAAATATTAATTTTGGCATCATCTTCATTTACGTTTTTTTTTCAATAAATACTTTGAATTTGGAAACAGTAAATAGCATATGCCGCGAAGACTAAGGTTCGGGTATTAAGAAAATGCAATTTGTTTGGGTAGCTCAAAAAACGGCCGGAATACCCTTTTAATATTTATTTCCTTTTTCGCTTTGTATCACCCACTCTAAGCAGACACATTTTTATAACATAAAATATAACAAAGCACAGACTAAGAACATTGTGTCATTTTATTTAGGCAAAACAATAAAAAAAGTGCGAGAGGAAAGGCGCTCACACAGCGCAGCAAAGTACTCGTATATATGTAATCAGGCGCGGGTACAGCACTAGGAAAAGATCACAATATTCAATAATGGCAACACCTCCTATCGGTTTCAGTTTTAAACACGAACCCTCATCTGCAAGCTAGGAAACACTTGTCGGAAGCCAACTCATGGCCGGCCAACTTGTCGACGGCCAATTATTTACAGGGCAATTCTTAATAGGGAAATTCGTCGAATGGCAACTTGTCGAAAGGGGCAATCTGTCGAAGGGCGATTCGTTGAATGGGTTGAATGACGGTCCAAGGTAAAAATTCCTGATTCCTTGTTATCTTTTGACCTAAAGTTTTATTTATGTTTGGACTAGGGAACTAGGGACAGCGCCATTGTTAAGTTACAAGACGGAAAAAAATCACAAGAGGGCGAAGACAGGGCGGTACTTTGAGGCAAGTTGAGAAATGTTCATTTCGGGATCGTCTTTTTTTTCTTACTTTTTTGTATTGAGTCGCCGCAGACTGTCGCTGCGAAGCGGCGTGAACGGTTGGGCCAGGTAGGTTAACACTCACCCCACTCACTGATACACGCGAGACGTAGTTATCGTCCCCCACTGCACGGTGGAAGCGACGAAACCCGCAAGTTGTTATCTTCGACAAGAAAAAGCCCACTGGAGGTCAATTACCGTGCAACGATATTACGCATTAGTGTAGGGCAGGATTTGCTTTGAAATTTTAGGACAAAAGTTACGTATTATGGCTTTGAAACAGCGGCGACCAGTTGGCCTCTTCGACGAGTTTTCCTTCGACGAGTTGCCCTATGACGAATTGACCTATTCGACGAATGGGCCGCCGACACGTTGGCCGTCGACGAGTTAGCCTTCGACTAATTGACCTACACCCCTTACAAATAACTCAATGCCAACTGTCGAGAAAAAGAAACCGCGCACACACGCAACCTTTCTCCTGTCGAGGTTGCTGTGTACAGAAGAAACAGAATATCGTCAACATGGACCGGATTCAGGCTGTTTCGCCTCTCTTAAGTTAATACCCGCGAATGAGAAGTCTCTCTCCGTTGGTGCACTTGATGCTGCTGGGGTGGCATGCACGAACTGCGCTACAAGAATAACGTGCGGAAACACGCGCTGGCGCAAGTTCCACCACTCCAGAGGATCGAATCCAATCTCCTCGATTTACTTGTATACGTCGAAGAAGTCACTTGCAGGCTTCTCCCACTTTCTTGTGGCTTGTACGTTTTCGTTTTTCTTTGCCCAAAATACGTTTCCCGCTCTTTCGCTGAAAAACAAGGACACACTTTGCCGGGACGACTGATGCTCTCACATTCCTTACTTTTTCTATTGGGATAGCATTGGTGGCGAGATAGAACATTTTAAATCAATCTTTGGCGAGAATCAAATCTTTCTTGAGGAAAAGAACAATTTTCTCTCGGATTGGCGCCTTTTATCTAAGAGAGTAGTTTTCTCCCGCAATACATTTGATGATGCATATTATAGTATCACTCACTAATTCACTACACGTTTATGGGCCGCCTTGGCAAAAATGTAGATCCGGACCCACAGATATCCGCATCCGATCCGCAATGCGCCAAATCGGATTAATTTTTATCCGCATCCGAAAGTGCGGATATTCGCGGATGATCCGCGGCTAATCCGTGAATATGCGTAGCTTTAATCCAGCATTGCAAAAAAAGAAAAAAAAGCTTTTACGCTGGTTTTTTTATCTCATAGGAGTTTAAATGTTATTTGTTTATATAATATTTTCAGGACATCACACGTTTGACATCCCAGATTCAACATCACACGTTTGACCTCATCTAGTTCGCGTTGCGACCGTTTTCAAAATACATTGAATGGACGATTCATCGCATACTGTGAGGCGGTCAGTATATGCACCGTGCCGTCGATACTTCAGACTTGCAGTTTCGAATGGAGTTGAGTGAGACATTAGAAAGTTTTCCTCACCTATGCTTCACTTCCCGTTGCATTTTCCTCAAATATTTACTCGTTCCAGCAACTCCTCCAAAATTAGCATCTGTCGTTTGTGTGATGTCTTAAATATGCAAAGCGAAGGTAATCTACAAGTTCCACGAGGTGTGCAGCGTGGCGTCCCAGAGCTGTAAGGTAGTCGGTGTCATTCATTGGGTCCACTGAAGTCTTCAGGAACGCTATGATCTGTAGCAGCTCGACGAAACACAGAGCGTGGCACCAATCGTAATTGTTATCGCTTCGTAGCAATGTTATAGGCGTTACAAAAAACATAAACAAAACAAACAGAAACGAGTACATTATTTGGCGCTTTAAAACAAAAGCAACGAGTACCGAAATACATTACATCAAATAAATGGAACGCGTTACCCTTACCGATGAGAAAAGTAACGGACGTTTCTTTTGCGTTACTTTTGGATGGCGTCCATTCTCCCTGCCTGTCATTGACAACGACTACGTTTTTCGACAATGAAAAAGGAAAAAAAATATGTGGGCCTTTTTTTAATATTAATTTTGCGTGTGGAAGACAGAGTCAAAATTTGAAAGGTGGGCACGCGTGAGGAGTGCAAGATTAGCATGTCGCATAAAAACACGAACATAAAGAAAGTTTTTTTTAAGTATTGGGAAGGAGATGTAACGAGTAACAACTATACGCTATCCGTTATTGGTAACGTGTCACCGCCAATACTGCTCCGTAGCCATTGAGTTTGTAGCATTGGTGGGTAAGAATGCGAAAGAACAAATCATAAAGTAAGAAGCGGGAACATAGCCCTGCGTTGCTTCAACGGTCTGGGACTATATTCTATCATGCTCTATTAGGCTCTATTACCCTATATTAGCTTCTATTAGCCTTTTCGCCCTTTGATGCCCAAAACTTCACTTGGGATACTGAAGACTTATAGAGACCCTGACATGGTTTGAGAACACACAGAATAACCAAAATCTGGTCTTAACAAAAAACTGGAAACAAATCTAGTTTTTCGTAATTGTGTTTTTGAAATGTACCTCGTGAGCAACATTGCGTTTGCAGCTATATTTTACGTTCAATGACTGAAAGCAGTTACGACCTGGGAAGAGTAAGGCACAGCAGCACTTCTAATTTCGTACAGTATAGACACTTGTAACTGAATTTGCAATATTTGCGCCTGTTTTTCTCCTCAGAGTTTCGAGGACGGTAGTACACGCCATCATACCTCCACTGTCAGCTTTGGTTTCGAAGGACAAGGGATCTGTTTGGAAGACGCAATTCGATCCTTCGCTGCTAAGTGCAAGAATCCTCGCCCTTGCGATAGAGGGTGCTACATTTATCGGGGCGCACATGTCGTGGGAGAAATTAAATCATTCTTGAGTTGTTGCTCCTGGGCAACACTGGGCATCAAAGGGTTAGTCTGCTCTACCTGGATAATAATGGCGGCAAAAAGGCAAATGAAGACATAGGATGGGAAGGAAGGGGCGGGGAGTTCGGAGAAAACCTACCGCTTTGTTTCTCATTCTGCTCGTATACCACAGGAAAGTCTACTCCTTGATATTCATAGACGTGAGGCCGTAAAACAGCAATAAATAATTTTTTATGCGGCTTTTGTGCGAGTTTTTAACGTACCCTATACAAATAAAAAAATTTAAATAAAGTTTTTTTTTTTTCGTGACTCAGTTTGGAGGGAACAGTTGGTTATTAGTTATTACTGCATTTTGTACGTAAACCAAACAGTGTTTATTTATATCGGGCTGTTGCCCAGGGGTATACTCCGTATATCCCCGGGGAAACAGTGAGTCACGAATGATGATGCCGCAGAACAAATGCAAATGTAGGGTGACGGTGAAAGCTAACGCCCCAGTAAGTCAATAAGAGCACCAGTGCAAGGCACGTAACAACACGCACCGTCGCCGAGCACTCTTCCTGCATGCTCTAGAAAAAAGCCGTGCGTCTATACTTTCCCGCACAACAAACGTAAAGCCGATCACCGCAACTTGCGTAAGCAGCTCAGCGAATGACGTTGCCGAAATATGTGTTTCGACCAAAAAACGCAGTCTGAGTTGTGACATTAAGCAATGCAAAACGTCACGCTTGCATCGTTTAATGTTACAACCCAGACTGCGTTTTTTGGTCTATAAACGTATGTTTCGGCATCGTCATTCGCTGAACTGCCTCCGTAAGTTGCGGTGATTGGCTCCCTGAGTACTGTGCAAAAATCTACACGGCACAGGCTTTTTTTTTTTTTTTAGAGCGTGTAGAGAGTTTTTACGTACGTGCCTCACACCGTCGCTCTGATTGGGGACTTCTTAGCAAACCGTTACCGTGTTCCGCTATACCGACTTACCGGAGCCTTTGAAGCATGCTTTTAAGCGCGCGCCCCGCGATCCCGGTAGGACCCGGGTGCTCGCTTAAAAGCATGCTTCAAAGGCTCCGGTAAGACGGTAAGCGGAACACGGTAATGGTTTGCTAAATGTCCCTACTGACTCACGGGGACCGTACACTTTTCGCTTTTTAGAAGTTGGGCTGAGACGGTGCATAGAGTTGCATAATTGTCCATGCTTCTCACAACTTATCGGGCATCTCCAGTCAACGCGCACACCGACAATAACGATGATCTGAGAAGCAAAGTATTTTAATCTGCTGATTTTTGCGGAGTTTTAGTAACCTAAAGGGTACACTCCAAGCCGGCGAATCGTCGCATATGTGTGATGTCTCGAGCGGTCTTGGTAAAATAATAGGGTTTTAGTGTAGGGGGCTTCTACGCTTCGGGGTCCCCCAAGCAACTTCAACCGTAGCACTGCACATGCGCAAAGCGCAATGCAATAAGCAAAAAAAAAAAAAAAGGGGGGGGGGGCCAGTTTTTTTTGGAATTAAGAGTTTACCTCGACGCCGTATTTCAGTGGTTACACTTATCTCCGAAATTCGGAGGTATAATTTCCTCTCCGTTCAACAAGTTCCTCCCGTGGTTCCCATGACAACCGCGGTCGTTTAGAAGCGGAAAACTGTCGTTCTGGCTTTCGAAGAGTTTAGCGTTCCGTTCCAAAACTTACCCAGAGAAGAAAATCTAACCCGGTCGCAACAAATTCAGTTCCGGTGGTGCTTTAGGCTCGGCACATTCGAGGATGTAATTTTCAGATTAATTTTGCGCCTTAAACGATGCCTGCATGCGCGTCCCCTTTCTACGCAGAGTGCGCGGGGAGTAAATCCCTGCGATCCACTAAGTGCTTGACTTTGTCAGGGAATGGCGGGGTCCTAAAAACGCTTTGGCTGGAAGAGTTCAAGCCAACTAATCTTTTTTTTTTTTTTTTAAGGGGGATGGGGAGGGTTTTGATTTACTGGACGGGCACCGCATATCACAGTGATTGGCTATATGTTTAGTGTTGCGCATGAGATACAGACCAGTGCCACCAGTTAGACGCCTGGCATAAAAAAAGCGTACTTTTTTTGTTGCTTTTTTTTGTAATAATTAAGAAATAAAGAGCGCGCGAAAGCGACCTGACCCGCCCCTCTCTCCATTTCATAAATGGAAATCGATGCAAGAAAGTGAGTTAATAACTCCGGAAAAGTTTCTAAAAAAAGCACAAGAAAGCAAGCAGGGTGTAAAAAGTTGGGATGCGGGGCCTTGTTTTACCTGACGAACTCTTGTATACCTCGGATCCGGCTGTCCGTTGTTTGACCGTTGTACGGAAACGGAAGCTAAAAAGCGTAGTTTGCATCAATAGCCATATTTATGGCGCTCAGATTCGAACTACTGACACGCCGAAGACGCCAAGAAAAGAAAAAGAAGAAAAGAAACAACATCTGTATAACTAATCAACGTGAAAGCCGATATCGGAAGAAGCGTTAGAGCAATAGGAAAATTGCCAGGGACTGCAACGTATAGACAAAGACACCGCGGGCCCCCGTCTGTAGATAAACACCGCAATGCTTTTCTGTTCTCCACTCCCGTTTAGTGGAGCGTGTCTGGTCTGGCAACGTACCGTTCTTTTTCCAGCCGTCCCCGCACAAGAGGGAACAAATACGGGAGAGCATGCGCTCTCGATTGTTGCGTGAAACGGCTCGCTTTTTCTGCGGTTCAAAAACGACTGCTGGTCCCGCGCGGTGCGGTTCAAGGCAGCTGTTTTCTCTCGCGCGGGTCTTTTTTTTTTTTTCTTTTTTTCTCCTTATATATTTTTTGCTTCTGTCTGACGCCTGTCGTCCTTGTGGCGCTTTAATATCTGTCCCCGATCGTGGCTGCAGCGCTCCGGCGTACTACTTTCTCCCAGTCGCGTCGTCGGGCAATAAATGTTTTCCCGTCGTTTCAAGGTAAGCCCGCTCTCTCCCTCTCCTCTCCCTCTCAAAAAAAAAAAAAAAAAAAAAAGAAAACGATGCACGCCGATTAGGAAACGGGTCGTTCGCGTTTATGCGTTTGCCTCTTTCCTTTCTTTTTACTTCATGGATGCAGTGTATTTTTTTTCCCTTAAAGCCTGAAGGTAAGGATGGAGATATCCGAAAGCTGAAGAGAGCTGTTTTCTGTAGGGTTTGCTTACCTTGCGTTATGCTACGAAGGGTTACGTCTGCTTTCGTCCAGAATCATCGGGACATCCGTGCTTCCCACACTCTCAGAAATAGGGTGTAGTACTTACACCCCTTGCCCCGTATATAACACACCAAAACTACATTTCCACGTTGAGTCCACTGTCGTTGAAATGACGATACCAGCTTCTACAAGCGGACTGACAGCTGTGTGATATGACTTTCTAAATAGCTAATGCATGTATATATATATATATAAAAAAAAAAACTGTGGTTTTGCAGCAGGGCCAAAAAAAATCCTTGACTGTTTTCCTGTGGTCTTTAATACGTATGCATGATCTATTTTATTAAGCTGTATCACTCGACTATCAACCCGCTCGTGAAAGTTGGTATCGTCGGGTCGACGTCAAAGGACTGAACGTTGAATTGTAGTTCTTGGGGTCGACGGATGTAAGTACTACACCCCCTATTTCCGAGGGTGCACAAAGAATGGCAACCAATTCGAGGAGAACCAATGCACGAGACATCCGCAACAAGTATTTTAACCGTGACCGTGACTCATAATCTAACGTAATTATTCGATGAGAAAACGTTTCAGAAAAGCAAGGCCGGAGTGCCAAGTCTGTATACATGCCATCCATCTATGTGAGTCTGCCGATCTTTTAGAAACTGTAAAGTGTCTTCCTGGGTGCCTAAGCCATGTATATGTTACGTGGATGTTGCGGAAAAGTAGGACTTGAAGTTCCGAAATATTACAGTCTCTTGCAAATCTCCGCTGAAGTTGACGATGTTTTCTGCGTTGTTCTGTTGACGCCAGAAAGGCTGAGGCTTTCGTCGAAGGTCAAAACAGTCGTCCACAACGTATGCATGGAGAGAGATAGACTAACAGCTTTCCTGAAAGATGTATTGTTTTCCTACTTGGTACCGCAAACCGGTTCTTCGTGAACAAGGACGCAAAAGGGTCGGCGTTCCCTTTTAGCGTGTTTACGTAAGGCTTTACGGAGAGAAGCGGTGCATTGTAAGTTCGCTAGACAATATCGCGGAGTGCTCGGAAGCAGCCGTTGCGCGAGTTTCAAACTTGAGTGAATTCCCCGTATAAAAATAAACAGTTAGGATTCTAACCTGAATTTCGCTTGGAACACGATGAAAACCTGGAATTTAAGAAAAGACCGCCCACACTTCGCTCTACGACGATCACGATGGTTGCCGAAGTCCTAATACTATTATAATTTTAGGTCAAATATCGAATTCTTTGCTCCAATAAACAGCCCAAACAATCTGCTTTCAGTACCAGGTTGTAGTTGACGACCAGCCATAGACTCAAAGATGCGTGTACGTTTGCGGCTTAGGCACAAATCTCGGAACCGAAAGTAGGGTACCTGAGCAATGACCTAAAATGTAAATTAAAGTAAAAAAAAAAGAAAAAGAAAAAAAGGAAAGACGGTTGCGGGGGAAAACAAAAACGCGAGAAGGCATTGGAAAACCAGACTGACCTTGTTTATGTCGAGTAGCACAAGTGTAGCACCTAGCGAAGCGCACTTGAGAGCAATCTCCCGTCCCAAGCCGTGGCCTGCACCGGTGACGAGCACAATGTTGTCCCGAATGGACTTCCTGGGCCCGGGAAAGGCGAGACGGGCCACGTAGACCAACACGGACACGATGCAGCGTCCCACGAGGCAGAGCAGCTCGCAGATGAACATGACCGTGGGTAACACTTCCATGTCGTCGTCACTGGCGGGGTGTGATCGCGGTGCTGCGGTGCGCCGAGAGCGGGCAAGTGGGCTGGTCTAGGAGCTGAGGCGGCTCCCACGCTCTCTTGGGTCGGCAGGGGAGGCAAGCAAACAGCCGGAGCCGGCGACCCTCACCTACACTCGCCTGCCCCGCCAGACCGTTCAAAGCGGGCGCTCGACGCGGCGTCCTGCGGCACGCGGCCGAACTTGCTGTATCGGGAAACGGGGTAGCCACTGACTGGTTCGCCGAGTTTGAGGTGTTTTCCGGATTAGTACGCGTTTGTGTGGATTCCCACTGCATCAAAAATCGCGAATCTTTTTTTCTTCTTTTTTGGGCGGAGGGGGGGGGGGGGGTTACGGATATGTATTATATTATTTTATTGTATATATTATCAGCGATTTCTTCGATTCCACTCTGCATAATGCGGAGCGCAAGTTCGTCTGCTTCTTTTGCGGGTGTTGTGGTGACGCCAGAACATCGAGCTCTGATTGGAAGGATTGTGGGTAGAGCTCAAAGCAAGCTGCCTAGAGGTCTAACCACCATCCTTCAATCAGAGCCAATCAGAGCTCGTCGTGCTGACGTCACCACAACCCCTACAAAAGAAGCAGACGAACTTGAACTCCGCATGCAGATGCCGGCATTGGTGCATATATTCTCCTGCGATGAAAAATGTCGAACTAAACAGCAGCTGCGAACTGAACATGAGCTTCCGCGTTGAATCAGTGATCGTCATTTACAGCGTTCGCCTTGCGCCTGTACACTTTGTCGCGCTCCATAGTAAGACGTTGGTAAAACGCGTTGTCCTCCGACATCGCCGGTGCGCGATTCTTCCTCTAGCTGTTACAGGCGTTCGGCCACCGAACAAAAAATGATTCGAGAGTCCTTCTTACTGCTCTGCGGTTGCTATGCCTTGTGAAAGAAAACGACTGCTTACTGAGGTCGTGCGCTCAAACTGAGGGCTCGTGCCACTCGAGCTCGGAGCCAATATCACCATGCCTGGGCGCACGATAGGCTTCTTCAAAGCTCCTCTATCCTGGGAAAAGTGGCGCCATTCATTGTTGTGGAAATGCTCGAGACACGTGCCGCTCGCCACTTCTGGGAAGGACATGCCGTCTGAAATCTAGCTCAGTGCTGCACTGTGCCGCCATGATCTTCCCAATGGCTGCACGTTGCACGTGCCTTGTGCATCGACGCACCTTGCGCTACTTTTAAAACTTGAAGGGGCTTTAGGCCTTTTAGTCAATCAGTGCAACCTTGCGGCGACAGCGAAGACATGTCGTCCTCGCCATATTGTCGTTCAAACGTATTTTTTGGGGACTTTTAGTTGACTGTAGTCTAGAGCTACGCGCTTTGCTACAGGTATCTTGGGACGTCACTTTGAAGCAAGAATTAGCTCGGGCCCGCAGGGCCCGGTCTCCACGATCTACTAAAAACTCCGTTGATTTGAAGGATTAGAGCGCAACCTCTCGGGAAAAATCTGCGGATGAAGCGACTTCTCGTGTGCCTCGAACAATAATTTTGATGGTGCTAAAGCAATTTATAACGGTCGCTGCCCGCACGCGCGCAACCGCAGCACAGTAGAGTAGACCGATCTCACTAAGTGCTTCACGCATGCGTGACGATGCAGTCATAACTTTAGTCCACACTATAGACTTTAATGTTTACAAATCACAGCCCGCGTGGTCTTCCAGCCGCAGTGCGTGTTCGTCGCTTTGGAAAGCGAAAGCACGCGCCATACGCACGAACAGTCAAGATGGCACCGGCACGTCCTTGGAAAGGTCTTAGACGATTGCAAGCTGGCGACTGGCCGCCGCCATGTATCTGCTCGTGCAGGCACGCCCGTGCATTACAAGCTTGCCGAAGCTGTGTTCACGCGCACGTTGCACGTGCTTGCACGAATGGGGCACCAGTCGGGGCGCCATGCTTGCTAATGTCTATAGACCTTTCCAATGTTTACAAATCACAGTCCAGTGCATCTTCACAGCACGTGCGTGTTGTCGCTTTCGAAAGCGAGGAGCACGCGCCATGCACGGACCTCAAGATGGCACCGGCTATACGCTCTTTTTGGAAAGGTCTATAGGCAGACGCCAGTAGAAACAGCTCGTCCTGTCTCGTGCTCTGTTTGCGTATTGCGCAGACCGCAGCGCGGTTCGTGCACAAAGACTAAAGTTCCCACGATGCATACCGGTGGCGGAGGCGTAACGGAACTGGCTGGTGACATTGGTCTATTATGGCCACCAAGAAATACTTCCTAGGCTCCGATGTTACACGAATAAGCTAGAGGAGCGACGTCGAACGTTGATATTGTGCGAGGGTGCACGTCGAACCGAACCACGTGCGACTTGCTACTAGGGCAGTTGGCGCTCTACCACAAGCCATTCATTTTGTTCGAGAGATTGAGAGAGAAAGAAAGAGAGAGAGAGAGAGAGAGAGAGATAAAATAAGTGCATGCTGTGGAAAACTGTGATTGCGCTTTTCCTTCTGCTTCGGTTTTTCCCGTCCCGAAGAACGGAGCCAACTGAGGAGGCTTTACGCACTGGCAATCTCGAGACCATGTCACGCGGATCACAGTTGCACTCTACACCACAGCGTGAACGATAATAGAATCCGCGTCATACGTTTTCGTTTTTGGCGTGCGTCGTTTTCGCTGAGTTACCCTCACCAAAAGCATATTCTACCTTCAAATGCCTCCTTACTTTAGTGAGCCTTACTTCAGTGAATTTATGACGCGCCATTTGAAGATCGTGACCTGTGGGCAATTAACTATTTATACTACATTCTATGAGTGCGTATTCGCAGAGGGTCGGAACGTCGGCAGGTGGTGCGCACCTGCTCTGGCCCTTGCTGTCTACGACCCGGTGCTCAGAACCGGTGCTGCAAGTGATTGCTCTCTGCTTCGTTCTCTTCCTTTCCCGCACGCAAACAGAGACGGATGAAGCGGAGTATAAACGCTAAAACAGTTCTGAATTTAAAAATAAATAAAGGCGATATGCGTTGGGTTAGCACGCTTATGGTACGTTCAGGCTTTTATAAATGCAGGCAAGCTGCGGCTCATGACCAACGCTGTATGCATCTGTCCCGTATATCGTTCCTTCCGGCGTATAGATACCAAATCAACATTCAGCGGATCGCTCGCCAGGGAAACAGTCGCTCTCCGCTTTCAAATTGTGGGTCCAGTACCTAAACAAAGAAATGAAACACGAGAATAAACTCCAATGGTAACATGAGTAGCAAAGAAAAATTGATCGGAAACAAAATATTTACTCAAGTATTGACAGGATGCCGACGGCAGACACAACCAACCAATCAGAGGTTTATTCGCGGAATGAGACGGTTTTGACTTAGATGAGCCTCTTGTGCGCCAGTCCATTTGTGTGAAGCCGCTTTTTCTTCCCTGTACGAAGGGTCCAAATCGGTCAGGCGAGAACTGCCTGAAGACGCCAGGTTCCAAGCCCACATTACATGTACAAAGCAGACAGGCAACGTCGAAACCCACTTGAGGCGTGTTCACGTATAATTTTGCCACTGTACCGAACACCGTGACTTACGATGTAAGAACAGTCTACTGCGCGCTTGATGACTTACCGCGTGATGATCGTTAATGACCCCAAGTTCTCCGTCATGTGACGCCAACTAAATCGTTCCTCCCCAGTTTCGACTCTAGAGTCACTGATAACTTTTGAAATGCAGGGCGCGCCTCACTACGTTCAACCTTCTTGCTTTGTGATTGGCGCTATGGCGTCCTTTTTCGGTTAAAACTGCACGCTGATTGGCTGCGGAGGGCTAAGATGGCGCTGGGTATACTCTGCACTCCTGACGCTTGCCAGGGACACTAAAGTCGCCATAATTTACGAGAGGCTAGTATCAGCATGCCCATCGAGAGATTATGTTCAAGCGGCGTCCTTTTTTCACTGGCATGTTTTATTCGTGCATTTGTTGTTGTTGTTAACGCGTTCCACATTCCCTGCGACGTTGTCGATGTGAATGCGTCTGCGGCATCGTCTGACGACCACGCCCTCTCCGCCGTTGTGGTCATTATTTATACATAATAATGAACGTATGACAGTGTGAAGACTTCGTGTTCGATAGAGAGTTTCTGAATAGATCTCCCCGACGTTTTTGGTCACCCAAGTAACTTGAAGCGTCCTACTGCGAATGCGCAGAAAGTATGCGCGTGTTATAACTTATGCGCGACACCCACAGAGATGCTTAGGGTACCCCCAAGCTTTGGGGTCTTCCTGTACGACCCCTGTTGTGTTTATTTGGTGGGCTCAGCAGTCTCGGCACCCTGGAGGTGTTGGCTGAAAGTTCACTGGCTGCGTTCCATCCTGTGATTAATGTCGTCTAGTTCACAAGCGGTGCCAGGTGTTTGCCATAGAGCGCCGCGAGTCAGGCTTACCCTTGGCCGCTCACAGTTCGGCGAACTGGGCGCGGAACCAATGGATTCTTCTGCCGCCGCACCTCTTGGTGACCCAGAAAATAGGTACTGCGGATTAGACGGGAGAGCGAAAGCTGCATGCTTCGGGCTGGGATTGGCAGAATGAACGCTGTCGGCTAGAGAGAGGGTAGGGACGGGCCAGTGCTAAATTATCTGCTTTTGTCCGAGGAATCCGAGCAAATGAAGGACAGAGCGATAGGGGTAGTTTTTGCTGGAATTCGAATTCATCTGTGCCATGCACGAACATCCCTCCAGGCAATCCTCTGTTGTTCTGAAGAAAAAATACAGCTTTGTTGTTTTTTGTCGCCTTATAAAACGTATGTCTGTCTCCAACATCTCTGCGTCAGCCTCTCCGCGAAGTATACTTGGGGAGAAGTTGTCATTGCTCCCCCAAAAAAGCAACGGATCAAGAACTTTACTGGCCAGCTATTCGCAACTTTCACGACCTATAGGGGGCGCACTTGTGCCTATCGAAATGGCTGTCATCTGGATGATCGTCGTAGAACAACGTACAGGCTGGGTCTGCGACGCGTTAGTAATTATAGTTTTGCTATAGACCAACGGCTGACGTGCGCAGCTGCGGTGGCTGTCGACGGCACTGCGCATGCGCAGGCCTTCACCTCACGCGAATTTGGTTTCTGCGCACGCCAGTGCCCGCATGGTGTGGGCAAACGCGGGCTTGTTTGTAAACAGCGTGTCGGTCTATATGCGAGCAGTATTAGAGCCTTAGTTTTATTTTTTCACGTCGGAAGGTGTAGGCAAGCACCTTTATTATGAAGCCGATCATCCAGGAGCTAGGGAGCGCGGTTCTCACACCGCGGTACCACCGTCGCTTAAAGTTGCGAATTGATAAGGCATGTGTGCAGCGCGCCTCACATTAAGTCACCCTACACGTAGAAACCCGACTGATTGAGTAAACATTTTGCCAAATTACCGAAGCGCCAAGAATTCTGGGAACGCTGGTACACGTACTCCACGCGCTTGCCTTACCTGTACGAAGGACTTAAAGGAATGCTGAACCGAAAAACAGAATCTAAATTCTTCGTCGTTTTGATATTTACAGCACACGAATGGCTCTTAAATGACGGTACTTGAAACAATAAAGTAGTCTAAAATGTATGATTTATGGAAATAAATATTATAAGGTGCACCTGGTGAGTTCTTTGAAAGCTCGTTTCGTGACGACAACAAACCTGTAGTACGCAGAACGCGGCTATGGTGAGCCACCAAAGTTGGCTCCGACCCACCTCGTTGGCTCCGGCGTGCGCTCACGCCGCGTGGTGGCGCGACGAAACGGAAATGCGACTAATGCGACGTGCGAACCCCGTCAGACGTCGAAACGGAAATGCGACGTGCGAACGCTGCTGTCAGACGTCGTCATGGCCAAAGTATCAGGACGGGAAAGAAATCGCCGAACTCCGAAAAACCCACAGACCAAAGTCGCCGCCGTCGCTACGACGCAGGTGCAGAAGTGGACTGGGGGTGGCCGGGTGGCTGGCAGGTAGTGCGCAGCTAACTTGGCTGGATTAGTTGGCAAACTTCCAACGCGACGGGCATCCGTCTACTATTATTCAAAGCGCAACTTTCTTCCACGCTGTGGCGCGTCGGCAGCTCGACTTGTTCACGTCAGTTCCGTTGCGGTTTGTTGTCGTCAGTTCCGTTGCGAGTAATCCCAGAGGGCCTCGCGCGCGTCGGAGGCTTCTGGCGCTTCTGGCTCAATCGGCGGTCGTCATTCCAAGAAATATAATAATCCGATCTCCATCCCTTTACATGAATAGCATTTTTAGGTATAGTGCGGTCCCGGGAAGCTTGTCCGGGGCTTATTTCGGCAACTTCAGATATCGGTTCAGCATCCCTTTAAAGTAAATTATTCCGATAACCTGTTGACTAAGCGCAAGTATAAGGTGACATTTGTTTTTACATTTCTTGCTTGAGAAGTGTTACTGTTGCATTCGCCAGCACGTGCAGTGGATTCACTAAAGCATGCTCGCTGGTGTTTGGCCATTATAATTAAGCAAAAGGTGTATTCAAACGGCACCTAGTTTTTACTAGTAAAGACAACCCAGACGCGTGATATACCTAAAAATAGACTATCCTGAAAATAGAAGCGACTTGATGTCTTGATATTCAGTTCAGCACTGCGCCGCCATATTTCTTTTATTCTTTTTATTATTACTCTTTTTTTTTGCGGGCAGGTTGTATAAATTAACTTATATTGTTATTGTCCTGTTTTGTAGGGAACACTCGGTCCCCCTCCCTTCCCCGTGCTTCGCCGCCGGGCGTCCGGGGCGGCGACACCTCCGCGGCTCAGCGCAGGTGTCCTACGCGGAGGGGCGAGCGGGTTCAGCACTCTTGACGGCGGGGGGACTCATTTTGTTGCTGCATCTTGGGGCCGGACAAGCCGGGATAAGCTGCCAGCTTATCCAGCCCCAAGATGCAGCAACAATAGGTGTCCCCCCGCCGACATGATACCAGTGGGAGAGGTAGAAATGAGAAGGGTGGCGAGAAGAATTTTTCTACCCTGCGGAGAATTATTTTGTAGGTCCGCCCAGCGGCCCCCCGGCGACTTCGTTTGGAGGTCACCCCGGATCTGAGCCGCGACGGTAACGTCCCCAGGACGCGGTGCGGACAACCACACCTGGGACGATCGCCAGGTGCAGTGGCGGTGCATCTACCCAAGGCTTATTCCTCGATGTCTGTTCCCCGGTCATAAAATCCCCCATGGAATGAGTGGGTTAATAAACTCGTTTGCCGGGAGCGAAGTGTTGACGTGTCATGTTCATCCGGAGGCAGGGTCGGAGGGGATTGGAATAAGAACCCCACAGTGTTAATGAGAGATGATCATGAAATCTTTATGGACAAACGAATGTTTGGGAATGGTAGCGCGAAAGCGTCAGAACAAGCCATTTCTAAGAAGTAACGTCAGAAGATGTTTGGTATACACGTTATAAATGACAAAGAACCTCGGGCAGAGCGTCCGTTGTCACGTCACCTTCAACTTGCGCTAAATTTTGGTTTCATTCACACGCAGACGCTGCCGTGCCGATAGTTACTTATTACGCACGGTGAAAAAGAGGTCGCTAGTTAACTTATGCACGCTATAGTCAGCGCATCTGCGCTCAACCCCGCATTGAGTGCGCAACGGATGTCGCAAATCGATATCCTGCAGCGGTTGAATATTCAACACCTAAGTCGCACTAGCGGGGAAGGACATCGGTAGGTGTTTATCTGCCAAAGGTTAACAGTCGGGCATCTATCTGCCCGACTAAGGTCACAAGCCTCCGGTGGCACGTTATGGACTCTATTTTAGGAATGAAGCGAGCTAATAATGCCATGCACTTTGTAGCAATTAATCAAAAGTGAGACAGCCGCTATGTAGCATCTCTATCGAAAAGAACACTATTTCAAAAGCATGACGAGGGCCAGCTCAAAGCCAGGGTCACACTGCTTATACATCATACAGAACACAATCTGCATACACATTCGAATTCAGCTACGTGCATTCCACACCATCGGGATTGCCGTTCTTTGCAAACGTTGGGTAGGAACTTCATCTGAGGATGCGAGAACCTCGCCAAGCCAACCATACCACTCCCCCCATCCCCGGGGATGCGCTGTGAGACAACGCGCTCGAATATGGCACCCAGTGAATGCCTTATATATATAGCTTACGGGTGCCGCCATTGCTGGGTACTAGATCACGTGGCAATAATAGACCATTTGCAGCTATTACCTGAAGCATCAGAGGATGCAGGGATTGGAGTTCCACGCGCCAGCACGCGCACGCTTTCCCCGTATAAAAGATTCGAAGTAAATAACCAAAATAAAGCATTGACGAACGCGCGTGCAAGATGCCATTTGTTTTAGGTATTTGCTTTAGAAAAGTTACTACTGCTGGGGCCAGCACGTGCGGCGCGTGGAACACCAATCCCTGCATTCTCCTTGATGCTGGGTAATACTGCAATAGGTCTATACTTTAGTAGGGTACGTTGTTGGGCTAGTTGGTTCATCTTAGTTAACAATTAAAATGAGCGCAAAAAGACAAGGACAAGAGTACACAGGACAAGCGCTGTCTATTAGCGGCGAGATGTTTTAGAGGCGCCCTCCCTATGGTTACCTTTCGTGATCGCCACTACCTTGCAAACAACAAGTTCGATGGTGTTTGTAAGGAGCATGGTGGAAGCTCGAAATCATTGCGCTCTTCAAGCAACACTGCCAACCATTGTCGAAATTGAGGTTCTTCCATTCTTCTTATTTCCGTCGATAAGAAATCCTTGCTGACGTCATAGTCAGCATTCGGTCAATCGCGGAAATCCGACCACAGCGACGCTTTCGATCGCGCACGTCGCCAATACTCTTCAGGTGAGGACGGCGCGCTCCTCGCGCAGTGCAGATGAAGTTCGGCGCCGGCAAAGGACTCGTCGACCCGTGGGCACGGCAAAGACGGCTCGTGCCGCCTCATGCTCCACACGCGCAGAGCTACAGCGAGGTTGTCGCTCGTGCAGAAAGACCACTTTTTCGCTCTCACACAGTTTCGCCGTTTGGCCGCCGGCGACACTGTCAGCCGCAGGCACGGTGGCCGCGGACGAATGCAGCCTTTCGGATGCCCGTCGAACGAACACTATCTGATTCCTCGCGCCGCGCGTTCAGCCCCGCCGTGTCCTCACCTAAAGAGTGTATCTTACACCGTGGTACTGACGGTTCTTTTATATATAGGCCATAGGGCGAACGGTCCTCAGATATTACTACTGGGCGGGATCATTGTCACGCGTTAACGCCACCAAACAACAACGCTCGCTACTACAGTACCCTTGGCCGTGCAGGAGCCATTGACGTCACGAGCGCGATACGGATGGTGCTCCTTACTGGCCGATTTTGAATCGAGAAGTATATAGAGAGCTCGCGGCAACGTCATTTTGTGCCCATACGTCATACAAAGACACAGTGTTTGCTGCAGACACAATGACAGAATTTCTGCGAACGAGCCTCAAGAAAGTTCGAAGCATGGTTGCTTCGTACATGCCTCAAACATGTCTGCCGACAGTTTTTATATTAGCGGCGATATGTTTTGGTGGCGCCCTCCTATGGTTCCCCATTGTGACGTCATTACCTTGCGAACAACAAGTTCGATGGTGTTTGTAAATAGCATGGTGGAAGCTTGAAATCATTGCGCTCTCAAAGAAACACTGCCAACACCGTCAAAATTAAAGTTCTTACATTCCTCTTATTTCCGTCGATGAGGAATCCTTTTCTGACGTCATAGTCAGCGTTCGGCCAATCGTGGAAGGCCGACCACAGTGAGGCTTTCGGTCGCGCTCGTCGCCAATGGACGCGTCGTACAAGGAAGAAACGTGCCTCGGACAGCGTATGCCGCCTGCAGCTTGTATTATGTGTTACCAGTATGACCGGGGCTTCAGGGATTCTGTGGTCGTCCCGAGGCGGTGACTATTAGCCCCGAGAGCTGGACACAAGCGCCGCTGCCGGGCGCACGCGCCCTGATTGGGTGAGTGTGGCCGTGACGTCAGGCGGAGGACTCCGGCTCCCGCGATCTCGCATCGGCTCGCTTCCCAGCACCGGTTTTCTGGTCTGGCGTTGTGCGCCGCAAGCTCTTCGAGGCGCTGGACCTCGTTTACCCATCTGTACAAGACCTTGAGTTGGGCCGATGATTGACGTGGCTACTGCTACGTTTTATAAGCCTGCTTGTCGCTTTTTACGCTGCAAGAGTGGGTTACCGATCCCGAAAACTGTCGGCAGGGGCGATTCCGCCGATGAACCTGCCAGTCCGTCCGACACGACACAAGGCAATCTTGCGGAGGGTCGGTGAAGTGTTACACCGAACGGCTGGAATTCTGTTCCTTGCATGTTCTGCTCGATTTGGGACGATATTACATCCCACTTTCAAGGCATTTGAAGTGGTGTTCATATCAAGGGCCTTTGGGTGGTCGGCTTAGAATTAACTCGCGACCCCGGCTCTGCGCTGCCACTCTGCATGCGCTGGTTCGCAGATGTCTTTAAAGGCCCTGCGTTGCATGATCTTTGAAGTGCTCGTTAGGTACATTGTTGTTTTACATAAATGTGGCTTCTTTGCGAATTAATTCATATAGTTTATACACCTGTGCAAGCATATTTCTTAGAAGATGCGCATTTACTGGAGGGAGTCGTTTGTATGGTAGCGGCCAAAAATGGCCGGGTTGCCCGAGTTGCCTGTATGATATCTATTGAACTGCCCAAAATATGCGCATCAATAGTACTGTGAAATTTGGATATGTTTATACTTTTTCCTGACATTCTTTTAGCCTTGGGCAATTCGGAATATGCACCGTTTAGTTTGGATTGCCATTTATTTCCAGTTAATTGAGACACTGCTGCAGGTCCCGACTTGCTCATGCCTCCAAGCTCCCTACAGCTGGACTTTCTGACAACAGAGGAAAACACGCGCGTAAAGCAAGCATTCGAACGTCTGTCCAGTGGTAGATGCACAGCGCTAGTAGCAGAAGAAAACGTGGAACCTGTGAAGAGTGACACTGTGCGTGAAAAAAACTTCTGGTATTTTAGCTTCAGGACAATTCGATCTATACTAAAGAATCTCAGTTTTGCGGCAAGGGACTAATAACGAGCTAGGCACCGTCGCTTACGTTTGTTATACATTACTTGAGGTTAGTTGACATAAAAAAGTCCACAGATACCACCCGTGTCGTCCCATTTGAAATACTATCCGAATCCAGCAAAGGTCAAATGCGAAGCAATGTGTGATCGTATGTTCCCTGTTTTTTTTTGCTTTGCCCTGCACTTGGGCTGTCTTAACTTGCGATTCTCTCCCCGTGGCCCTTACTGTATTTAGCATGTTGCTCGAGGCGGCGTGCTGACTTTTCCTGCTTCGGCGATCTTGTTTAAAGAACAGAGATGCAAAAAATATAAGTAATACATAGCCTGCCAATTCACGTCAGACCGCCAGCAGCATTTATGGTGTGAGATGTAAATCTATAGTGATGCTCCTGCAATTGTGGCCATATGTTCTTTGTCGCTGCATATACCAGCTGTGATTCAGGCGTTGCCTGCCCTGTCAACCGAGGCCCAAAATGTTGGTTGAAGTTTCGCCTGCAGCTAAAGGCCATACCTGACAATAAAGCCGCATATAAAAATTTACACTTCACCTACAGAGAAACACGCCAAAAATATTAAATAGGCAACGAGAGCGCCGACAGCTAGCGTCGTCACGGCCTCACGCACAGGGCGAGTACGGGGCGGAGTCGGGGAAAAATTCTCTCCTCGCCGTGACGTCGCCCCGGCTCGCCGTGAGGGGGCGCCACGCGCGAACTTCTCATGAGGCCTAATAGACCCTTTTTCATGGCAAACGCCGCCAGGAGGTGTTACTAGTCCTTGACGTCCCAGAGAACTTCCGGTTCATAAAAAGTATGAACAGGAGTCCACCTAACAGCGCTGTTTGAAATGTCGATGAAACGTTGTGCTGCCGCCAATTCTCCAGGTGCAACGCCAAAAGAACGAAGAAGCCATGAGATATGTTAAGTATTTTCGAATGCCTGCTTGTAAACCAGCTTGCCTCCTCCAAGAGCGTTAAATTGACCAGCCGAGGTCCCTCGTTAAATCTCCAACTTTGATGTGCGTGTATAGCGTTGTATGCGTTCAGGCGTCTGGCGACATACAGCAAACTCGACAAGACTTGCCTGGGACGGGGCGACCGGAAGTTGCCCGGGACGCAGGAGGCAGTTCATGTTTGTAAACAGCAACAGGGTCTATGGTGCGCAAAATGGCAGTTTCAGACACTTGCGTTTTGAGTGCGTTTGGCTGCGTTTACGGCGAGGGCCGAAAGCGAAGAGTCACCGGCACATCTGACGCTTCGTATGAAGCGTGGAATCCAGTTCTGGGAATCTTCTTGGCACGCGATATAAGCGGCAGGGATGTCCCGGTGTCTCGCTGCCGCAACGCAGTCAAGCACAGTCAAACGCAACTGTGTGAACCGGGCTTAGAGGTATTCACTGGAAGCCATATTTGAGGGTGATGTTTGCGAGCGCATGCTCAGAAAGAGCTCGCATTAAGAGCCTACTAAGACCGGCAATCTTAATGGTAGGAGTGCACGTTGCAAAAGCAGTTGCCGATCCTCGCCGTCAGCACGCGCTGATGGCCGGCAGTGAACGGTGGAGGGTATTGGCGATGTGAGCGATCGAAAGCGTCGCTGTGGTCGGCCCACCACAATTGGCCGAAAGTTGACTATGACGTCAGCAAAGGATGTTTCATCGACGGAAATAAGAGGAATGTAAGAACTTCAATTTTGACGGTGTTTGCAGCGTTGCTTTGAGAGCGCTATGATTTCAGGCTTCCACCGTGCCCATTACAAACGCCATCAATCTTGTTGTCCACAAGGTAATGACGTCACGAAAGGTAACCAAACGAGGGCGCCACCGAAACATCTCGCGGCTAAAGGGGTATCCACACGAAGGACAAATCCGCCACTTTCCTCCGGGGAGCGCGCATCACGTGAGACATGCTTGGATGGAACAGCGCGGATGAACAGTCACACTCACATGCACACCAGAAGCAAACAGACTCGCAGCGCTGACTTTCAACTCAGTTCTATATTTCTTCTTCCTCAAATCTTCAACTTCTTCACAGTTGCCGTTAATGAGAACAATTTAAATTTTTACACACCAGAGACCAAATAGCCAATACCCATTAACAATTCATAATTAGATAAATCATGCAAAGACAACTAAAAAAACACAATATTAAAAATTGAATTAAAAATTAATTTTTAAAAATAATAAAAATAAAGCGAAAAATTTCTCATCACTATCGGTGCTTTGATGATATCTCTAGATAATCCAATTCTTTTTTGACAAAGCTACGGATGATACACTAACACATTGTTTGTCCAATCTGGCTATTTTTTCAGCTTCGATGATCTCCCGTGTCAGCTGATTACCACTTCTGGCTATGACAGTGCAATGACTCAGGTCCGCTGAACACCCGCAATCTCGGCAATGGATACCTAGATTCCCTGATATTACTCGGTTTATGTTATAATGATGCTCTCGTAACCGGTCATTGAGACACCTCCCGGTCTGCCCGATATACTGTTTTCCGCATGAGAGGGGAATGGCATAAACCACCCCTTCAGAGCATGGAACAAAACGGGAGTGGTGCTTTTTGGTACAACCTAAGGTCCTATCGGAAGAAGAATTGACTTTTTACATAAACTAGAGAGCTTACATGGAGCAGAAAATACTACGTTAACGTTTACGCGGTTGCCTATCTTTTTAAGACCATGAGAAAATTGGTGAATATAAGGCACAACCGCTGGCCTTTGGTTTCTGTCCCTCTTTTTACATTGGATTAAATTGGGATTTTTGATTTTTTGAAGGAGTTTTTCTGCGACAGATATTAATACGTGATTAGGGTATCCCCCTGACAATAGCCTACCTATCTGCGCGTCAAAGCTGGTTTTTACAGTATGCGGGCATGACTTTGTGATGGCATTTTTAAGGCATAGGTTGACTACACTCCTCTTAACTAATTTGGAGTGGGCCGATTGATAAT
Source organism: Ixodes ricinus (assembly GCA_037355805.1). Lineage (NCBI taxonomy): Eukaryota > Metazoa > Arthropoda > Arachnida > Ixodida > Ixodidae > Ixodes > Ixodes ricinus. The sequence continues at coordinate 231,913 of JAZHYW010017917.1, forward strand.
GGAGGAGTGGCTTTTTCCCCCTCGGAGCATATGTCCAACAAGTATGATGAGAAAAAGGCATGACGTGAGACATACGTCATGCCTTTTTGACGCCTCGCGGCGCCGTTCTCCTCCGTGGCGGAGGCGCGGAGGCTTCGTACTGTTAGCACGAAAGCTCTGCAGGCGCGTGGCGGAGCCGAGGACGGAGTTTCCCGGGTTGTTGACGTCACGACATCCGTCCGCGGAGTTCTCCTTCGTGTGGATACCCCTCCACACGAAGGAGAACTCCGCGGACGGATGTCGTGACGTCAACATCCCGGGAAACTCCGTCCCCGGCTCCGCCGCGTGCACTGGCGGAGCTTTCATGCTGTCAGCACGAAGCCTGCGCGCCTCCGCCACGGAGGAGAACGCGCCGCGAGGCGTCAAAAAGGGATGACGTATGTCTCACGTGATGCGCGCTCCGCGGAGGAAAGTGGCGGATTTCTCCTTCGTGTGGATACCCCATATAGCCGATTCACACGACGGACCGAATCGCGATTTTCGTCCGCGGACCGTGTACCACGTGACCGGCACGTCACCGATTCCTGCGATCCGCGCCTCGTCCGCGGACGCGCGGACTGATAAAGCCGAGCGCCTTTTTCACTCGCGGACTTTTAGCGGGAGATCGACTTGAAAAGCGTTTAGTCTGGCAACGGTACATTGTTTTCTCTTTTTTTTGTTTTGTTTCTCGGCGATGAAAACAAAAATGGCGCATCGTTGTGTGTTGGGCGTTCGCTGGTTCATTTTGTCGCGCGTTTCTTGGTTTCACGTGTGAAAGAAACTGCAGAAACTTGTCTGGCTGACGCGACGCAGGTTCCGGTACTCCTCCGGGTGCGCGTCAAGAAGCTCCCGTCAAAACTCGTCTAGCATGCCGCGATAATTCTTGCACGTCCAATCAGGATTTCACCGAGCAAGACCTCTCTTGTGGCTGTTGTGTACTTGAGTGTTGTGCACGAGCGCGGAGTGCGTGAAGGCATCTTCGAACGCCCCTCCGCGAGCCCAGAACTTCGTCGCTTCTACGCGGAACCCTTCTCGAGCAGGACCATGCCTGTGTCACTCTCATGCTTTGGGTCAGTAAAGCTTGTGGCGCTTCGCGCGAAGCCTATCACGGTGTTTTGTCTCGATCTTTACGTAACAGCGGCGTACGATATATTATCGCGGTTGCAAACGTCGATTTCTCTCTTGGACAACGGTGCCACAGTGCGATGTTGGAGTTTCGCGTCACTGTGGGGTGGCGAACATGTTCGGTCCGTCACCGCTGGCGTCTGCTCGTCGTGTCCCTCGTGTGGATGCGCTTGGGAGACGGACGATCCGCGGACATGTCGTCACGTGATCAATCCGTCCGCGGATCAGTCCGTCGTGTGAATCGGCCAATAATGGGGTATCCACACGAAGGAGAAATCCGCCACTTTCCTCCGCGGAGCGCGCATCACGTGCGACATACGTCATCCCTTTTTGACGCCTCGCGGCGCCGTTCTCCTCCGTGGCGACGTGGCGGAGGCTTCGTTCCATCAGCACGAAAGCTCTGCAGGTGCACGCGGCGGAGCCGGGGACGGAGTTTCCCGGGTCGTTGACGTCACGACATCCGTCCGCGGAGTTCTCCTTCGTGTGGATACCCCTTAATGGGGTATCCACGCGAAGGAGAACTCCGCGGACGGATGTCGTGATCGCTTTCAGCGCACTGAGAGGCGCACTGCCGAAGCTTGGGGAGCACCGAGCGAAGGGCGTGAACACATCGGAGTAGGCCACGCACCCTCGCCCCTAGGCTCACTTCCAGGTGGCGCAGCCTGTACGGCAAGCCACCCGCTCCTCTGTTCGCATTTCATTTTTCCCCGATGTACTTCAAGTAAAGTACAAGTTTTCTAAACAGTAGTACTTTAAGTACCATGTACTTAGAGTACTTCCCAACACTGCTTGTTTATTATTTTTTTTATATAAAACGATGAGGGAATTATTGGTGTTTCTCGAACGATCTTCGAACATTCGAAGATCTGCATATACTGCGTTTTGGGAGGAAAGGCAACGCGAAAAGGTCACCTTTGCGTTGCACTTTAGCACGCAATTCTTCGAGTACAGCACAAACTACGGCAGCACCAGATGAGCTTCAGAGCAGGTGCTGCATTTTGTTGCCTCCTTTGAATGAGGATGCAGTGTGTGCACCTCCTGTAGTGGGCGAAAGTTTCTACGCTGGGGAGAAGCGGGGACCAGCCCTTTCTCCAAATGGGTCAAGTCTCCTTGAGCTTCACACAAAGAAACGCCAGTCTTCGGCGCTAATCCCGCAGTTACTCGGTCTCTCTTGCGTCGTGTCTGTTCACTCCCCGCGCCTCGTAGCAGTGTTGTTGCAGTGGGGGGGGGGGGGGGCTCGTGAAAATGTTTGGGGGTTTCGGACTCTCCAAACTATTTTCTCCGCCACCCCCCCTTTCTACGCCACATGCTTCTCCCTCTTTGCAAATATCAGCTGATCTTCCAACATCTTATGTCTTTTGTGCAGGAACGTTTGTTGATAGGTAAAACAACCACTAAAATTCGAAAGTAATTTGTAATTTGAGTAGAAGTTACTGAGAAAAAGTAATTAAAGTAAACTACTAATCACCGAAATAAAAATGTAATTGAAAGTTACTAAACTACTCAAAAAAGTAGTTAAACTACAGTAACTTGAGTAGAGTAGTTGAACTACGTACAAGTCTGAGAAAAAGCCCGTGCGTTCACTTTCCCGCACAACGCTAGGAGAGCCAATCACCGCAACGTACGGAGGCAGCTCAGCGAATGGCGAAGCCGAAACATATGTTTAGACCAAAAAAATACGCTGTCTGAGTCTAAACGTAATTTCGGCATCGTCATTCGCTGAGCTGCCTCCGTAAGTTGCGGTGATTGGCTCTCCGAGTGTTGTGCGGGAAAGTAGACACACGGGCTTTTTTTAGAGTGTATTTTCCTGGGGTATTTTAATGTGCTGGTGCAATCACAAAAAATAAAAAATAAAAAATAATATATTTACGTATGATTTATTAAGACAAACACTCGCCTTTACCTCAAGCTATGATCCCTACATAGGAAAGTGCACTGGAGACGATTGGAAAGGAAATATTTTATTACATGACTAATAATCAAAACAAAAATTAAGAAGAACAAACATTTTAATATATCATAGAAAATAAAAGGTTCCGATATACTGTATAAAGCAAATGCGACAGAGCAAGTGAATAACTTTCGTTGATCTTCCCACTGCATATGCGTTCGTACAGCAAATGAACTTCCTGAAGAAGTGCGTTTTTTCTCAGTATTTTGTGCTGTATTAATAATTCGCTGTGACTAGCGTTACGTCCGGACGGAGCACTGAAACGCGTATACCTAACCCTCCCCCCCCCCGCCCTCCTCTCCCCCCGTGAACCTAGGGAAGGCGGAGATTTGGACGTAACTTGGGTTACGTCGGACGTAACGCTAGACACTTCGTTAATAATTTGAAGGATTACATTTACACAAGCTCTCTTACAAATGAAGCACCAGTTTAAACAAAAAGGACGAGGATGTCTCTCCCGAAGGGGCCAGCGTTGCTGGATACGATTATAAGGAGCTTGAAGTAGCGGCTAACGTTTCTTTCTTTCATAAAAATAAAAATAAAAAATAATTAGCGTTATTTTGATTCGGTTACTTGAACTCATTTTCACAACAGTCACAGGACACCTGTGAACGAGGAACACGAACTTACAATCATTTGTCAAGCACAATGATTAAACGACGCGTAAGCCGGTTCATGCACTCAACTGCGCGGAGATGGTATCCCTATGGTGGAGCCTCCATGGTCATCCCCTATGGGTTCTACTCTCGGAGAAACGGAAAACCAGAGCATATCCCACCTCCGCCAAAAAACAGCTGTTGCAGTGTGTGCTGGAGCGGTGAGGCTCACTTGAACCTCACTGGCAAAAGGCGTGGGATGAGGAACTCTTCTCGTAACTTGGAAAAGGGGCGAAGGCTACGGCCTCAGCCAGCCAATCATAGCGTTTAAAAACAACGCATGTGACAACGTAAGGTCCTGAATGTGATCCTCCTGGGTAGACTTGCCACGTACTTAGCTCTTTCGCTCAGATTGGATCACCGGGGCCGTAACTTGTGCCCTTTGTCCAGTTAGAAAGGCGAGGAAACTACGCAAGACGCCCACAGTTTCGGAGTCAGATACCTAATTGGCGTTTCTGGATGCCAAGGTCAGGTTTTCAAACCTTTGACCTTTTGTATTGCCGTGCGCCGAGCCCCTCGCTCCCTGCGAGCTTGCGGAATTCTGGCACTAATCCGGTTCTGTTCGGAGATAACCTTAGAGCGAGTCGGTCATGGGTCTCCGGTTTGGACGGTGTTATCCTTGTCGTTTGAGTGAAAGCGCCTACTCTAGACGCTTGGAGATTGACTAGTTTCGAAGTGGCTGCGAGCCGAGGTATGGAAGAAATAGTGAGCGCCCAATAGAGAAAGCAGCGGCGGCGGCCCCCGGGCCGGGGGGGGGGGGTCTAATAATGTTTTGAGGTGTTTTCTGACACCTGAACACCCCCTGTGGCTTGCCTGATGAGAAGGGTTATTGCGGTGAACACGCCGTGTGACAGATTTATGTTGCACGCCAAAACGAAGCCTAATGATTAATTACCAAATATTAATTACCACCCAGGTGGTTTAAATTAATCCTAAGTCCTTCGGTGGGGCGTTCCAGACACCTTTCGGTGGTTCGCCAGGTGTATCCTCGAAATCGACTTCTTGCTTCTTGCTATTTGCTTTTGTGTCTTAACCTCTAATTAATGATCTAAAGAGGGAACGAGAAAACGCACGTTATACAATAAAGTTCCTACATTTCTCGCTGTAAGAAAAGGCTTCTTTATTAATTTATACTTTCGTTCTCGAAAGATATTCTTAATGAGATGTCCACACTAAAAGCGTTGGAAGTATTTGCATAAAAAAATAGCGTGGTCACTGCAGCACTTTCTTTTCGAAAAGAATGCCGCTGCAGTTTGGGCAGACATGGTAGAGGTCCTTGAAGTAGTTAGACCAGAGGGGCACCCAGAAGCAGCAGGTACTGCGGCGAGAAGATATATATATATATTACAGATACGCTCTCGCCACAAAGAAGAAAAGGGGGGGGGGAGGTTAGAGCCATCGCCCTGCTATGGTCATTAGAGCGCATGCGCCAAACTTCTGCACTGGTGCATTGCGACGCCCCAAGCTGCTCGAGGGGACCCAAAGGAAAGCGTTGGGACGCCCTATTTAATAACTCTCCAATATCTGGAGTTACTGTATTTGTGTACCTGAACGTGAGCAGTTACATCGCAGCTTTGAGCACTCATCACTAAAGAAAAATATTGGACTGAAAATTAGCTACACAAATCTAGCCCCAACCTAACTCTAACCTACCTAACACTAACCTGACCCTAAACTAAGCTAACCTCACCGTAGCTTAACCCTTTCCTTAACCTAAACGTTACATTAACCTAAACCTAGCCTAACCCTATACTGACCCTAAACTAACTCCAACCTAATTCTAACCTCACCCATACCCTGACCATAACCTAGCACTAACCTAACCCTAACTTAACTTGACCGTAGCAGCTGACGACATATACGATTGTCTTTTTTGAGATAAGTTTTGTGGCACGAGGTCGCCACGTGTCATATTGGGCACTTGCAGGCTTCCAGCTGCACTGTGCGAGTCTACCGTTGCGAAGCACGTAGACGACGATCGTGACACAAGGTAGTTGAAAACGAAACGTGGCAATTATAATAACACCCCGAAAAAGCCTGCGCGCGCCTTTGCGAGCAGAATGCTGCATAAAAAGACCCATGCAAAGAAAACAATAATTAGAAAATATATATACCGTATTTACTCGAGTAATAGCCGCACTATTTATGAACAAGGCCCTTGTGCCTACTTTCCCGCAAATCACATATACAGCCTATCATCGCGTTGCGCATAAATAACATAGCGAATAACTAGATCGAAAACACGAGTACCCATACAAATGCAATCTTCACAGATGGTATCTTCGCGCGAATACGTTATCTCCGTCCTGGAAACCGCTAGAATCACGCTGTCGATCGCGGTGATTGGCAATCGCGTTCCCCGCGGAAAAGAAAACCCTCAGGTTTTCTTCATAAACAGTGCGGCTATTACTCGAGTAAATACGGTACATAAATATGCATTCACGATGGGATATAAAATACGATTAATTATGGAATAGCAGTCGAAAATCAGATACACACAATAACCAATGAATTAGGTTGCGGCATTTGCTTATCAGGACACACACACACACAAAAAAAGAGAAATTATACTCAGCCACGCTCCGCCTTTCCATATCAACATATAAAAAACTAAGTGTGCGAGTTCACTTTCCTGCCGGACACTGCGACAGCCAATCACGGCGAACACTTAAAGGATCTTAGCGAATGACAAAACTCAGACTTCAAACTGACTCAAAAAAGGAAAACAGAAAAAAAAGAAAGAAACGGGATGATTAAATCGATGAGAGGAAAGTGATGCGTCACGCTCAGTGTTAGTTGCGTGTGCTTGGCATTTCATTTCTTAAGTGTAATCATATTCCGAACGATTCGTCCATTTCAATTATCTTTATATTGTTCGGCGTCATTGTGTCCCTCCGCGTTCTGCGAAATAGGAAATTTGGCGACTTTCTTTCGTAGCTTATCCGTGTTTTTGTATAAATGCCCCTCCCCCCCCCCCACACACACACACACGCAGACACACACACACACACAAAGAAAGAAAGAGAAAAAAAGAAGAAACATTTGCCGGTAAAAGTTTTGTCAATTCGCAACCCGCAAAACTCAAAATTTTGAAATCGTAATAATAAAAAAAGAGAGATTGTTTTGTACAACGAAATATTACAAGAGCTCAGAGTCAGTGGTCCTGAGGAGAGGTCATAGTTTTTCTTGGAAAATCTTGGACTCTACTGACAAAAGTGGGTTTAAGTTTTAGCTCGTTGAGGTTTGTTCAGACGCGGGTCAAGGTATCTCTGGGTCACGACAAAGGCCACTATTCAGGTTTCTGGTTCGGTCCAAACTTCGTTTGTGATTCTTACAGGAAGGAGGGGTAGTGTTTTGTAACGGTGATGGGTATGAACCCGGGTATATTTCAGTGGAGGGAGGGCAGCTGAAGCAGCGATGCTTCCCCACCGACTACGTCCAGGTGTTTAATTATTTCAAAGTAATGACTGTCACTGATGCAACTCTTTGCGATATTTGTCGTGGGATAGGTAATATTTTGAATGGCAAAGCGCCCGTACGCTGAATGTATCTGCAGAAATATCATGCGGTACACGTACGTACATTTGAGTACCGACTTCTTAAAATTATTATTTCGAATTTAAAGAAGAAATGTAAAATTAAATATCGGATTTCCGAGAATTGGGAATCTAGCAAAAATAAACTCAGATAAACCCCGATTTTTTCCCCGCTGAAAATGAACTTAGAAATGCACCCTCTGAATTTCACAATAAGTAAAGTTAAAAAACTCGAAATCCGACTTATATATGGTGCGTTTTGCTTGAAATTGGTCGACATTTAGATATCACTACAGATGTAGTTTGAGGTATAATAATCGAAAATTATGCGGTTATTCAAGTGTTTTCATCGACCTGTAACTGTGCGAGATCTTCCTGGAACTATTACTTTTATTGTGTAGATTTGGCTCAGATGGGAAGTGATTTCTTAATGGACACTGATATTGACAAATAAAAATTAATATAAATGTTTGTGCACAAGAATTAGAAAACAACCCTAAACCTGGAAAAACACCAATGAAAGGCACCTATTTAAGAAGAAATTTTACCCACGTGTCGCGGTCTCAGACTGATAATAATCCCCGGAGAAGGGGAAGAACGGGGACAAAGGACAAACGCCAATCTCTAAACAAAGCTATGTTACTGTGGCAGTGCGACAGTACGTA